>JAJOOH010003102.1:0-105432 GCA_029582605.1 Solanum gracilifrons
TAATTTTGTTTTTTGTTCTTTTTCTTTTTGTTTAAGTTCATACATTTCTTTTAATATTGCCAATTCTTTTTCTAGTTCTATTATTTTAGTATTTTTTACTTCTTCTAATTGTTGTACTTCTTTTTTTGAATTAAAAATATGATAACTTTCCACACAAAAAAAGGAATCACACACCCTATTTATTAGAACTGTTTTAAAATTGAATTTTAAGAAACGGTAAAAAGTTAAAATAATAGTAAAAATTAGATTAGTAGTTTAAAAATTGCAAGCGGAGGAGTTTAAACTTTATTGAATATAACATATTTGATTATTTGGAATATGATAACCAATACAAACGTTCAAATAACCAAGCATTTATATCTTCATCATCCGATATTCTTTTTACTCAATTTGGTACAATCCTGTTTCAGAAGAAGGAAAAATATAACAAGAATGAAATCATGATCAAATACATAAAAAAAACATTAAGTATGAATGATATTTTAGCGTGCAATTTTAGCGTGTCATATCAAAAGAGAATGCAATGCAACTCCGACTGAAGAACAATAAATCAATATTGGAGTAAATAAGCATTTAACCTTGGGTATCCAAACTCGGTACATTAAAGTATTCAAAATCATGGTCTATCTTAAAATAAAAAATACCAAATAAATAAAGCCTTAAAAACATAAATATATATACCATCAAGTACATTAAATCAATAATGATCTATAGCGACACTTAATTAATGACTATTAAATATATTCTTTTTTTTAGAGACAATTGGTATATGTCTCTAAAGCCTATAAAAATATAAAATATTAAAGTTTATGACAATTAACTAATATTGATAGAGCTTTACCATTTTTTGTGAATGTGCATATTTAATATAGTTAAACGCTATTTTTGTTATAATGATAACATATGGAAAAACTAACTTTCTTTTATGCTCATAAAAATCATCAAGCTTTGAAAAGAACATAACATTGCTGGCTACCAACCTTATAATTCAGTGAAATAAATTAATTTGAATAGTTTATCATCACAATTGAATCATAAATAGAGATGAGCCAGTAAGTATCCATTCGTAAGAACACATTTTTTTAGAATTCACTACAAAATCTTTTGTGCTAAAGTAAATAAGGTCGATCGTAGAACTTTCACCTTTAAATTATGTTGCCAAATTGCAATTGCCGTCTCTTTCAACTCCAATTTCCTGCAAAATGTAGATGGACTTTTGCTTAAAAAATATGTGAAATTGATCTGAATGGATAATACCAAAGTCCAAAAGGGAAACTGATACTTTGCAAAATGTTTAATGAAATTGGACCATGTACACCTTAAAAAAAATCTAAAAAATTAATGCAAATATGTAAATTATAAATATTGCGGATAACTGTACTTTTTTAAATTTCAAATAATACATAGGTTGGCGCCTTATTAATTTGCCACTTGGCAACTATTGAAATCTGTTCTTATCTTAAAAAATAACTGTAAATTTTAATTTTAAAAAAGGTAACTAATACCAAGTGACGATTCATTTTTTGTTTGCACGTTAATTTCAAATTTAAATAAATCTTTAATTGATTTTAGAAACTATAAATTTTTAATTTTGAAAAAAAATATTTTAATAGAATTTTTTTTGTCAATTAGATACAAACTTTTAAGAAATTAAAATTATTTTTTGAATTTTAAAACTGTTGAATTTTTGTGGTGCTGGCACATGACATTTTTTACTTCTCCTATTATATATAGATAGATTTTAAAATTGTTGAATATTTGTGGTGCTGACACGTGACATTTTTTACTTCTCCTATTATAAATAGATAGATATATATATATATATATATAGAGATATAAATATATAGATATAGATTTTATAAATTGGATATTTTTTGAAATATTTAAAATTTCCTAGATTAAATTGTTTTAAAAAGAAAATCAATATTTACAAATTTATAAATTCAATTTTTAAAAAAATAAAATATAGATTTTTTTTGTGTGCTGACATTTGTCAGTGTTTATGTAAATTGACGATATTTGTCCGTGTTTATATAAGTGCATTTTTTTTTTTTAAAAAAAAAGGTAGTATAAGTTAGTTTTTTAAAAAACAATAGTAAATCTATCCTAGATTCAATTTAAAAAAAATCTATTTAACGTGATTTGAAGTGGAGATTTATAACCATTTGATCTTTATTTGACATGTGTATTTTTATTTCAAATTTTTGAATTTAGATTATTTAATTAGTTATATAATATTTAATTATTTATAATTTAAAATTCTGAAAATTTGTGGTGCTGACATGTGTTATTTTTTCTTCTCCTATTATAAATAGATAGATTTTAGAAGAGGCTTAATTGCTAATTATGAAAGTTGTGTCTCAGAAAGTGACTTTTCCAAAGAGTTGCGACTTTTTCAATAAGTTGTGACTTTTCGAAAGGGTTGTGACTTCTCGGAAAGGTCATGACTTTTTAGATAAGACCCAAAATACACTTGTTCATACTACCCTTTGTTGACTATAAATAAAGGGGTTTCCTCTCATTTTCAACCACAATATTTTTAATCTTCTACTCTTTTTCTTCTTGCATCTTAAAAATTTCGTGTGATTTATTATCGTTGAGTGAGTTCAAAGTTAAGCAGAATATGAGGTACCACTCTTCTGATGAAGTAAAGTGTTCTATCCTAAGAGGGTATATTTCTTAACCTCGAATACTTGAGAAAATAATTATGATGATATAATTATTATTTTTTTGCTTAGTATATACATTAATATGTAATGTTCCAATGTATGAAGTTAACATGATGTAGTCTAAATTCATTTGATTTTGTTATCAATTTCTCTTGTGGTGTAGATATAGGTTTCTAAATATTATTTTTCAAAATTATTAAACTTATCAAGAACTAGAGAATTATCACGATTTGTTTTTTTGATGCTTAAGACAATTTATGTGATTTAGATTGTCAGGAAGTTTGACTACAAATAGTTATTACTATGTAAACATTGCCCTTTAGTTTTACTAATTTACTATTTCTTAATATTTCAATATTTTCTGACGAAAAAAAGTTCATATTTCAGCATTTATATATGTCACAAATGTATTATCAAGTTAACAAGATCTTCTAACTTCAAAATATATTATTTTAAAATTTTCCGAGTTATTTTTTTTCTTAATAAAACTCACAAAAAAGTGAAAATATGTGAGTATATATGAATCATTTAAAAGTTATCATTAACAAAATAAATTTTATATTCAGTAATATGGAATAATCATTTTCATTTTGTCACTATACTAAATTAAAATCTAATAACTATAAAAAAATAGTAACATTAATTAAAAGTCCTATTTATTTATGTACGTATAAAATTTATTAGATATTCATCTATTGCACATTAATTCTTTAGTTATAACATTTTAAATTGTTTTAGTTATGACTAATTATTGCAAATTTTGTTCACACTCTTTTACATTTTTTAGTTATGATATTATGAATTCTCATAGTTATTACGTTAATTATTTCTATCTTTCATCTTTCAGTATATTAACTTTTGACCAATAATTTTTCATATTATTATAGCCCATATAGTGGCGTAGCTACAGCCATCCCAAGGTGTCCAATTGAACACACTTTGCCAAAAAATTACGTTGTATATATATGTCAAATTCTATACTTAAAGGATATATAGTTAAAGTTGGTAACCCTTGTCAAAAGCTTTGCCTTTGATGCAGTGGTAATGGGTGTCCATTTGATTGAAGGTGTTTCGGTTTTGAACCCCAAATAACACAATATATTTTTGTTTTATTTTGATAGCAACACACCATTATTCTTGGACACCCTTAATAAAATTTCTGGCTCCGCCACTGCCCCTATATATGTAATACACGGTGTTGTTATTTTTCCTTGGATGAATCATGTATGGTTGAATAAATTAAAAATTGTTTACAAGTAAATGAACTATATCTTTGTTGGGTGTAAGATAAACATGTGAATATATATATGATTTCACAGATAGAATATATTCTTTAATTTTAATTCTAAGTTTTTTTGGTAAAAAAAAAGGAAACCTTTCTCAGTTAACTATGAACACTAAGATAACTATCTTTGATTTATGTACATAGGCAATCGAGAAGTCAAATATGAGAGCCAACAAAAAGAACGTCATTTATTATGTTATAACTTATAAAATAAAAATTTATATACAAAAATAGTTCTAAAAACTAAAATGTATTTGTTCTCGACATGTTCATATGAGATCTAAACAGATTAAGTGGAATATACGTGCAAAACATATCTGGTTAGATGACAAGAAAAACATACAACAAATATCGTCTATAAGATAATATTAGTGAGATACGACTAATTACATGATTGAACCTCATCAAATTGAAATAAATATGTACATTATTGAATTTAACTAATAAAAAATTTCAAAGACCATCTTCATAGGTTCGTGGTAATAAGAAATATTTATGACGATCCACATTGAACATTCACAAAAGAATCTACAATATTATTTTGTGCAAAACTTATTATTGAAATCTTCGCTTAAATTTTCTGAATTGATAATCACGTGCAACGCACGTGTCAAAAGTCTAGTATATATATATGCCATCGAACAATATTGGCCATGTTTCAATCTTGCATCAAGCCATGATTTTTTTTGCAGGCAAAGTATACAGTGAGTGATTGATGAACATGAGAGTTGAGGGGAGAGAACACAACAATATCGGAAATTGCCTTTTGTTACCACGCGACAGGAAAACAAGGATCAATAACATCTATTTAGAGATGAGTATTCGAAAAGACAACAAAATATTTGAAGGACCTTCCCGTCAATTCACATCAACATAAAGCAGTAGAGTTGAGTATTAGGAAAAACAATACGCGTTAACAGGAAGTTCATCAGACTCCCTCTTATTCATAGTAGTGTCAAGTGTTAAATAATAAGCTTCACAAATACATCCAAATAGAGAATTGTAACAGTTTAAATTGTAAAACGGCTATCTATAAAGAAATTTATCAACTATAAAACATTATCATTCAGCATAAAATGTTTCATGATTAGCTAATTCTAAGAGATAAAGTTACCTAGTAAAATCTCTTTGATTCTTTGCCTGATGATCTTGTCATTTCTATTCTCTGCAAACTCACTTCTTCTGCTGCATCGCCTGCTGATTTGTTAACGTTTTGATTATGTAGGTTCCTATCCTCTTTTCTCTTTTTACCCCTTTTATCAAAACTAAAAAATCTGTCATCATTCGCTTGTAATATCAAAAGCTTCTCCGAAATTGTTCAAACGATGAATTGGAATGCTTACGATGCATATGTCATGTGCCCAAGTTGATTAAATATTCAAAGTTAACCCTCCCAAATGATATACTTGAGCAAAGCATTAAACTATTCATCATATTTCACTCCATTCTCCCAATAGTTGCTGTTCACAACGAATCAGACTTCGGAAGAAGTCTTTAGGCATTAATATTCAAATCATCACTAAAATTTTGTACCACTATAAAACCCTCAAAGCCAATCCGTTTCCAGAAAATTTCAGCCCACCAAATGAGCCTCAAAGCCAACCAGGTAGCTTTGTTCCACAGTTAAATGAAGGCTACCCAACTTGAAAAATTAGGTTAGAATAAAAAATAAAGTGAAAGAAATTAACAGTTATATTTCACTAATGCTGAAAATTAACAGATAAAAAACCAAAGAGAAAGAAAAAGGGGAGAATGAAAAATATAAAAGAAGAAGGAAAACTGATACATAGAGGGAGAAAATGTAGAAACTAAGGGGGAAAACAGCATGAAAAGCAGATCATGACAATGGAATACTGAATACTTAGAAAGATAAAAGTAATTAGTTTACTTGAAATTGAGGAACTTTTGGAGACTCGCATGCTTCAAGATAGGCTGCAAAATTAAATGTAGAGAGAAAAGTAACGTATATGATAGTAGATCTATTTATGCATAGAAATATACCTATATATTCATATACAGCATTGTGCACCTATATATGTAATTGCTTTAGAAAGGAAGGTCTCTGTGAAGGTTGAAAATATTATAGTTCTCTGACCTTCTTTAGAAGGTTAATAAAGGATAAAAAATTGCAAGCACACTTTGTTTTCCATCATGACGTTGAACTTCTGAAGAAGGTAGTGCAACATTTGAATGATTCAAGAGTTTCCTTGGTTGAAAGAATTGAAAATCACTGTTACTATGTGCTTCATGTAAAAAATGTAACTTAAAGTAGGAACATGATAACTTGAACATTAAACAGCTAGAACAACGTAAGAAATTTTAGAAAATCTGAAAAGGAGAAGTAGAAGTTGAGTGAGATAGATCTAGTTCAATGCCATACATACTATGCTCACCCTTAATTTTAAGACTAGAGAAATTGGCTTCTAATTCTTCTTTTGGCCACACCATACATTATTACGCCCATTGAATTGTGCTGTTTGATTTTTCGACCAAATGACCTACCATAATTTAATTCATATATATATATATATATATATATATATATAAGAGATAGAGAGAGAGAGAGACAGATTGTCTAAGAGAAAGATAAGAAGAAAAGATAAAGGTGATATGACAAAGACTTGGGAATAGCACTACACGTCAATGCGAGTAAACACAAGTGAGTACGGTAATGTGAGAAGTTAAATAATAAACAAAGAGAGAAGATAAGCAAGAAAGCTAAAAGCTGAATTGGTAGAGTATTGTGACTGAAAATTTTGTTTACCTCATCGTCATTTATTTCCATTTGTATCATCTCTAATAAAAAGGTTTGAAGCCTTATGAGGTAGGTCATCTCTGTCATTTCCTTCAGCTAGAACTATATAAGCAATTACCCTAGGTAGAAAAAGCTAGGCAACCAAAGGAAAATTTTCAATGTTCCTTCACTGTTAGCATTCAGGTTAATCAAAATTAAGCAGTTAAAATTTAACTAATTGGCCAGACACAATCTGAATTGAAAGGTGTAATTTAAAACTTAAAATATTGAACTGATATGACCGTAATCTAACTCTTAGTTAGCTTCAACAATAGATTAAGTAAAACAATATGGAATTACACAATGTGCAGCAGGAGGGTGCTTACTTGTTTCATTTATTGCTTTTAAAAGTTTCATTAGAATGCCTTTCAAATGATTTCGTCATAAACTACATTATATGTAGAATGATCATATGTGTCTCTGCGGTAGGCAGCCATATTAATATTTTTACATACTCTGAACATTTTGCTCGAGATAATGAAACATAAATTTGTCCATGTGAAAAAACTTATTCACACAAATATATTTCAACAAAATCTAATGTTTGACCTTGAGCTTTGTTTATAGTCATAGAAAAACATAACTTTATCGAAAATTGTGTTCTTTTGAAGGGAATTGGTAGCTTCTCATCTTGTGATGCTAGTAATGATATCTTTGGAATAAAAACATGTTTATTTTTAAAAGAAAAGACCTAAAATCACCACTGAAGCTATTTCGGATTTTCAAAAAGACACCTTAGCTTTGCAACCGTCCTATTACCCCACTAAACAATTTTGAACATATATTATTATATCATTTTTCGATAAACTCCAAATTTTAAGAAACAAGTGTGTTCACACACCATTTATTACGTGTTAATCTAATTAAAAATGTATTTTTTTTTCATTTTAATTATCTCTCTCTTACTTTTTGACTTTTTTTAATTTTGATTTCATCTTAAATTGCACTTCATCTTCCACCCCCACTTTCAAGTAATCCATCCCTCCATTTTCTTTCTTTTTCTTCACCTCCCACCCTCACCCCACCCCCACGTCAAGTTGAACCCCTCTCCCATTTTTCTTTCTTTTTGTTTTCTTCTTCTTCTCCTGTCAAATTCTTTATTTCAATAATTTTTTATAAAAAAGAATTCATACTATTTTCTAGACTTAATTGAATTATTGATAACAAAACAAACTATTTTTTTTAAAGAAAATTTAAAATTTTGAAGGTATCATCAATTACTCCCTTTCATATAACTTCAAAATTAGATATGATAATTTTAAAAGAATCAATGAATTCTCCGAAAATTGAAAAAAATTAATTGAAATCAGAAAAAAAACAATATGATACTTCCTAATCATCTTGAAATGTAATGGGTTTATCAAAATATTCTAAATGCAAGAAAATATTTAGATAAAGCTTTAAAATTAAAAAGAGTAAAACTAATAGTAGTAAACAGAAAGGAAGGTGATCTTGGGGTAAAAATGGTGACATTGAAAGTGAGAAGCTTCAATGGAGATGACAATGAATTTTTGAAGAAGAAAGAAGAAAGAAAGATAAAATATAAAAAGGAAAATAGTTACAATAATAAGAAAAATAAGAAAACATATTTTATAATAAAATACTTGTAAAAATAAAATTCTATTAGTTATTTTAGGGTTGCTTGATGAGTTTGAGATTTTGACTCATTTAGGGCTTTGTTTACATAGTTTTATTGTCCTCAATGCCTAATTTATGCTCTAAACTGATGTTAAAGTGTTTATTTGCAGCAATGAAGGCTAAGGATCAAGGCAAGGAAATTATCAGGCAAATAGGAGTGAATAAGTTGAAGAAGTTGAAGAAAAGCAGTCCTGGTGATCGCCAAGACCACTCGGCAAACCGTTGAGTGGCTATTTAGCTTGCTAAAATTTGACGCGTGTCAGCCCTGGGGAAAAACCTACTTGGTGAGGGAAATAGACAATCGGCGTACCGCTGAACGTATCAGCGACCTCGACCCTGATTGCCTAAAGTCACAGAACCCTAAGGATAAAGAGCCAAGGCGAACCGACGATGGAATGGAGCAATCTGCGGGTCGCCGCCTCGGTTGGCAATGCTCGGCTTACTTTTTCAAATGGTCCTGAACTGGGGAATCAGGTCTTGAATCGAGTCTGAAGTTCAGTTTTTCTTGAGAAGTTTTCCATTTGTTGAACTTAGATTTTTTGAAACTTTGTTTTGAGAAGTTTTCAATTGGGTTTTTGAATTAAGTTGATTTGAAGCATTGTAGAGATTTGGGAACCATTACCCAGTTCATGGATAACATAATTAGTAATCGTTTCTTCCTTTTTTATTATGTGTGGTTAAAACCCCAATTCTTGGGTTGTGATCATGTGATTATTTGCTTTAATTAGCTTATGTGTATTGTTGTTTACTGATTTAAATGCTGATTTGAAGTGGGTTTAATTGATAGTTGTGTATTAATCTGTGAATTGTAGTTGCAAATGAAATTCTAACGTAGTGTTCTGGGCTTGCTTGAGAAAGAAGTTCTAGAACTAAGGTTTTTGATTGATGATTGTAGTGATCGAGTTGTTTTGGGTTCAGCTCGAGAGAGTGAATGTTAACTCGATCCTACCTATCTAGCTCGAGAGAGTAGATAAGTTGAGGTATTAGGCTGCTTATAGTGTTACGCTTGTCGAGGTTCGAGGGACTTGATTCGCAATAGTTGTTCGAGAGAAAGCTATTGCATCTATAATCTAGCCTACCCACTGAGATTAAACAATTGTTAGTAAACTCCAATTACCCATATAGCAAAATTAGCCTATAATCGATCACATCCCCGAGAATTCCTCTCTACTTATTGATTCCCTTATTTTCGTGATTGTTGTAGTTGCTAACTAACAAACCAATGGCCATCTGACATTAGTGTCAACCCCTTTGATTTACCTTAATGAATTCGATAATTTCTATTCCTATAACCGATTAAACCACATTTATAACTTCGTAATTGAATTCGAACTTGTACCGCTCTTTGTGGGTTCGACCCCAACTCTTTGTTGGGTTTTATACTAGATTACAATCGCCTACACCTAGTATTGGATGAGGTGTAGTTGAGCATTTATAAAAAATAAGGTTGCTGCCGGGGAGTGGTGTTTAGAATTTTCTTGCTGAAGTTGGTTTGTGATCTTATCCTGTTGTAGTTGAACCTATTTAGGCTTTGCTTGTTGTTTGTTTCCTTTGATCAGGTGAAGAAATGAGTGTTAGCGGAAGCAATGCCAACACTCATTACCTTTGATCTTATCCTTGTTGTTTAGGTGCTATTTGGTTGCCTTAAGTCGAGGGAAATGTTGTGTTCCATGTGACAAGCACGATGCTGCAAGAACATATCCCAAGAGTTAGTTAGACTCCGATTCTTCCCTTTTTAACTGATGAGGGAGGCAACCAAGTGGTTAGCCGACCTACGAAGGGACTCTATTACCACTTGAGATGAACTTACTAAGGCGTTCTACATAAGGTTCCTTCCTCATTCGAGGATGATGCCATTGACAGATAATATCAAAGGTTTCTAATGCTTGGATGGTAAGATAATCCACGAGGCTTGGCTAAGATTTCAGAAATTATTGCTTCAATGTCCAACTCACGGGCTTCCAAACACCATGTTGTTACAACACTTCTATTGGAGTCTAGATTCGGTGAATAAAGGTGTGGCTGATTAACTTTTTCGAGGAGGTATTATGCAGCAACCTTTTGAGATAGTATCTGCCCTACTCGATGGTATGACCAAGATAAACCAAGACTGGTACACTCAGGAGGATCGAGTGTCTCCTTTGACCTTTAGGATGACAAAGGAGAAGATAGAGAAAGATCAAGAGCGAGACCAAAATATGGCAAAAATGATGACCCAATTGGATATTTTGGCGAAAAATGTTAAGGATAGTGGTACTAGAGCAGTGAATGATGTTGGTATTAGTGGGGTGAACCCCGATGATGCATACTTTGATGCTTTATATAATGAGGAAGTGAGTTTTCTTGCAAATCAAGGAGGAGGTTTTCGTCCGAGCTATCCAATGCCGGGCAACAATCATGGTTGGAATAGAGAGCGTGATGATGGTTAGAGAGACTGTGACAGATAATGGCGTGATCGTGGGGATAATTGGAAGGAACATGATAGTGACAAGGAAAGATATGTTCCACCCCATGAGCGCCAAAATTCAAAGGAGCAAAAGGCTGACCCGGAGAACTTTCGCATGGAAGATTTCCCTGAACGCATTCTCAATAAAGTGGAAGGGTCGGACAAGGTGCATAAAGAAATGAAAGAGGACGTCTCCACACTCAATCAAAAGATCACCTTTCACTCAGTGTCTATCAAACAACTGGTAATGCAAATGGGTCAAATATCATCTCATTTGAACCAAAGGACAAAATGGGGTCTACCAAGTGATACCTTGGCTAAGCTGAAAAATGAACCTTGAAAGCGTATCCACGTCGTGCCACAACGTTAAATAAGGAGCTTCTTGGGAGGAAACTCATGATTTAATAATTTTATTATTGTTATTTGAATAACGGGTGTTGAATGTGTAGGTTGAAAAGTTGAAATGTTGGGAAAATGGCAGCTAGGCTAGCCAAAGGTCCAGTCGGTGACTTGTCGAACAGGTCGGCGAGCCCGACTTGAACCGCTATTTGAACCACCTAGCTTGCTAGAGGTTCTGTAAAACTTAGCGCACTTAAGTGGCACTCAACACATCACTGAATGGGTCGACGACATAAGTCGTAGTTGCCGATTGGCGCGTTTACTGAAGGGTCTTTAAGGGCCAAACCATTGTGAATTCAAAATCTCCCTCATTTTCATAGTTTTTGACTTCAAACTTTCACAAATGCATATTTTCTTGCTTTCGTACTAGTTTTCTTACTTTTATGTGGGATTTAAAACTCGGGGAGGATCTTTGGGATTCATTGCTAGCCTAGCATTTCAAATTTTTGGCATCTAAGGCTGGTTTTCCGATTCTCGCTTTACATTTTGTTGAAATCGAATGCTTGATAGTTGTGTGGTTGTTCTCTGTGATTAGTGTTGACTGTGTGGAGTGTCGTTTGACAGTATTTAATTTAAATAGTTGTTGATTGGCCTTAATTTGTGAAATCCCGTGTCGAAGCATGTTAAATTGTTGTGGGTCTAGTGGGGGTGACGTTCGAGTAACCCTGAATTGTGCTAATTATCAAAATTTGCCCAATAATGGAGTGATTGATGTCATTCTTAAGGGTAAAAGACGTCAATTGACCAAATCGGGGGAAGTTTGAGTACCCCGTGGGAATGGGTAGTATGGGTTTGAGTCTTATTGCATAGAATGTTTAATTTGTTTCCATGGGTTGTGGGTTAGATTTTAAAGGTCGGGATAGAAATTTGGCTAGTTGGACTATTCGGTTAGCTATGTTGAGTGGTTTGGCGGTTTGCCTAAAGTCCCTAAGATCGCCTTTTTAATATTCTCTTTTGGCGGTTTGAGTTGTGTAACTTTCGGCGATATGCCTGCGCTCACCGAATTCATTCGACGACTCGTCGAAATTCCCTTATGATCGTCCTTTTGCGCCCCTAATTCCTGAAATTGTTTTGAAACATTCGGCGAACCACTTCTAGTTCGCCGAATGGGGTCAGCGATCCGCCGGATGGCCCTAGACATCGCCGACCTGTGATTATTTTTGAGTTATTTACTCTGGAACTTTCGGCGAGCCCGACTTGACCCGTAAAAAGGGGTTCGGCGAGTCTTTCTGCAACTGTTACAATGTGATTTTTTTTCTGAACTAAGTCTAACATTTTCAAAATTGTTTTGCAGGGATGGCTAGACCTAAAGTTGCAGGAAGGAACCAACAGCCCCGAAAGCGGGCATGAGGAATAGTCATCAATCATCAATGAGGAGGCTACTGCCTCCCAGGTCCTGGCTACCAAACTTCCTCCAAAAGAGGGAAAGGGCAAGGGCAAGGGGCCTATGCAACCCACACCAGCGGAGGAGAGCTATGATAGTGAGGATATTTACACCACGTACCTCACTCCCTCTGACAGTGAGGGACATTCAGGGGACAGTTCCCCAGCCTCCGTATCTGAATCGGTGGATGACCAGCTCCTACAGGCTAGAAGAACAGAGCTAGCATCAATTCCATGAATGATCCGTCAAGGATCCCAGTGCCTCATATGTCTCCTCTAGCTCCAGCTCAGGCAGTGGTATAGGCTCCACCAGTTCAGGGTCCTCCTTCCTGGTCACTCAACAGACTAAAGGCAGAGGGATTTAGGACAATTCTAGAAGAGAAGAAGTTGTCTACTGATGGTGTGGTCGACCGGTATCCCGAAGTGTGAAACACCCTGAAGTTCCACAGCTTTGAAATTTTCACTAAACCCCGAGGCCTTTACATCCCTACTTGGGTCCGCGAGTTCTATTTTGCTTATGGGGAGCTGGTACCGAAAGGGAAAAAAGAAGGCCAGCACATTCAAGACAGTTGACTTTAGGGTTGTTCGGGGCAAGAAGGTGAAGTGCATATGCTAAGATATTAATGAGGTACTCGGGTGTTCAAGGGACTTCATGCATGACTACATTGACCTCATAAAGAAGAAGACCCTAGAAGATCTAAAGAGTTGGTTTTGACCCTTCATTTCTGATACGACACCGAGGTGGATCGAGGCTGGTGCACCAATCGAGAAGAAGGACCTGAATGTGACAGCCAGATCATGGTTCGGGTTTTATTAGAAGCACCATCATGCCTTCATAGAATGAGTCTATCCTTCGAAGGCTACGTATTTAGGTTCTATTATAGGTCGACAGAGATTGAACTTAGGTATGCTCATTGAGCAAGAGATGACCATGAGGGCCAAGCTGAGTCAGGCCTCCCTACCATTTTTTGTACTGATCACTGAGCTGTGTAGGTGGGCCCGTGTCCCTATGATTGACAAGATGGATGTGGAGGTGACACCCACTTCCTTTACTGTGGATTGAAGTCGAGTACTTGAGAGATGAGGCCGATAGGAAGAGGGCTGCATCGGTGTATACATCCCCAATTATTGAGGTTGATATGTTGCCGACTGAAGCAATACTGCCACCTCAGGCCAGTCAGCCTAAAGGTACCTCTGGTCTTTCTTCTTCTTCTACTCCTAATTCTACTGTTGCACCCCTCCCCACTACTTCTGCTGTCTCCCGACCCCCCTCATCCTGGATGACTACAAGCGGAACACTAACTCAAGCATACAAAGCTTAAAAACAGAATAAAAATTCATGAAACTTAAATCCAAAGTTTTAACTCAAAAGAAAATTCTAATTAATATAATATATTCAACTTGCCATAAAATAGGCAAATTATGTCTTTAAAACATTTAACAAAATAAATGAACAGACTTCTGAAACTCTACTGTCTATCTATAAAGCCTCTAAATGAAAAATATAGAAGTCGGAACAAGACCTACGACATCCTAACAACTGATATAACTGAAAGGTAAATGAAATCCTCCGGAAGCAAGGAGGCTCACCATAGCTAACTTGAACTCCATGTGGTGTCAACGAAGCTCATGTTGATGACCCTGAATACATGTATCTGCATCATGAAAGGATGCAGGCCAAATGACTCAGTACGTGGAATGTACGAGCATGTAAGGGGAATTCGAGAGCATAGCATAAGCTCTAACTTGAAAGAAAGAAGCATACTTACCTCTTTTCGAACTTACTCAACCCAAGGAATACTCAAAACTACTCACACTTATCATCTTAGAAGTACTCAAGGAAAAGATGCTCCACTCAATAATAAGTTTTTCAACTCAAAGATTAGATACTCAACTCTGGGTACTGAACTATGGATACTCAAGTCTGGATACTTAACTCAATATAAAGCCAGAATACACATGCAATACATGGAAAGCTTTTAAAATAGTAGACAACAACTCAATGTATTGAAGAGTACAATAACAACTCAATTTATTTATAATAAAATATAATAAAACTCTGTGGGAGTTTCTATAACAGACAACCACCACTATGACCCTAAGTAGTGAGCATCGTCTTGCCACGCTGCCAAAAGTGTCCTATACTTCGCCGTCATATATGATGCATTAACTAAGTGGATCCACTAGTCTATGCTAAAAAGCACTAAAGAGTCATCTAAAAAGTATGATCCGTTGTACCAATAAGGGCTACATGATTTATGGAGACTTGAGTTATTATGAACTCGCGTCCCCATATATGTGCTCAATACGACTCCCACTTAGCTCAAATGTTTTCACAACATAACTTTTTCTCTGGTTTGAGATAATTGCTCAAACTACCATCTTAAAAGAGGTAACTGCTCTTGCAAACTCTTTCTCAAAAACATATCAAAATCATATTTTAATATGATTATTGATGACTTGAGAAGTCATACTCCATACACATTGATGGTATATCTAGATACCATATTGCTTAAACATTGATGACATAATCTATTGTGCTACGAATAATGTTTTAGAAACTCTTCTCAAACTCATCTTTTTCTTAAAAGATGTAGTACTGAAACTGCTCAAAACTCTTTTGGAAATCTCAGTTTCCTCTCATCTTAAATGTAAAAACATTTACTTTTGGAATAATTAGTTCCCATATATCATTTGAAAGAAAATGGACTCAACTCTACTCTTTCTCAACTCAGTGCTCAAGTCTTTAAAACAAGTTTTAAAACAATCTGTTAAAAGAGTTCTTAAAATAGGGTTCGTGCTGAATTATGGACGTGAACGACTCAATGGAAGGTTTTCAATAATCATAGATAGAACTCAATACTTGAAGACTCAAGAACTTCAATTATACTACTCATTTGAAGAATGCTCAACTCAGAGGGTTCAAGCAGAATTATGAGCATGAACTACTCAACTCAAGGACTCAATGGTAGTTCTCATCTCAAGATTGTTCGACTTATAGAGTTCATGAGGAATTATGGGCATGAACAATTCAACTCAAGGACTTCATGGGTAACATGTAATATCCCAATGGTTAGAAATTTAATCTCAAAGGGGATTAGGAACTCAATACTTAGCACATAGAAGTTGAAGATACTACTCTTCTCAAAGGTACTCAACTGATGGAGTTCATGCGGAAGTTATGGGCATGAACGACTCAACTCAATCAAAATATCAATAAGGAACTCATGTATATGTATATGAATCTTCTCATTCTCATACTTACTTACTCAAAACATAACTCAAATCGATGATGGATCTCAAAAGATTCACAATTGAGCTCAAAGGCTTTCTTGAACTCTACTCTTAACTCTCTATTTAATGTGAATTATCAATTCAAGAGTATGGTTCATGATATTTATGAAAAAGTAGATTCATGAATACATTCTCATCATCCTCAAACTCACTTGCTCGAGTCTTGAAACAAGTTACTAGAAGTTGTAGAAGACTCAACAAAAGGACTTAAAGGGACTTTCCTAGAATGTTCGAAAGAATTCTCAAAAGTTAACTCTTAACTCTACCTTGAATTTGAATTATGAATTCAAGGTTATGATTAATGTTATTAATCATTTCTAGGTATTTAGAAGTAGTTTAGATTGTTTAGAATCAATGGGGAGTAAAGGTATCATTTGAAAGAACTCAAACGGACGAAACGATGAATAACAAGTGGGGGCAGGCGACCCTGTCACTCTGAGTGGTGCGGGGCACCAGCCCCTTAACTTCAGAGAAGTGGTTGGGGCACTCTTTCTCGCGTGGGGCACCAGGTCTCAACCTAGAAAACTTCGACGACTTTCTTTGCTCATTTTCTCACCCTAACTCGCCTAGAATCGAACGGTTTCTTCCTCAATCCCTTGGATTCAATTACTTAACATAATTACACTTTAATCTACTAAAAACAACACTCAAATCACTAAATTTCATCTCAAGAAATCATCAAAACCCTAACACAACAAGATTTTGAAAGAATTTCAAGAACACCTATCAAGAATTCATTCAAGAACTCTAATCTTTCAACTTCAAGAATAAAATTTCGCTGAAAATGACATGATGGGCGTCTGGGTGAAATAACCCAACACTATAGAAACATAAATACCTCTTAGGGATTAAAACCATGGGGAAAATCCGCAATAAAACGCAAGAACCTCGACGAACGCCTGATCATCTCCTTTTTTCTCCTCTTTTCTCTTCTATTCTCTTCTTGAACTCTCAACTAAAACCCTAGGCATATTTTAGGATTATAAAACTGAACCCAATAGGATTATACCCTTAAAACCTTACTAAAAATGAATTAAATCTGATTTGGTAAGGAAAAGACCATAATACCTCTCTAAAATCGGTTTTGACTTTCCTTATCTATACAACCCAACTTCGAATGGACGTATCTCCCTCATACGAACTCAAATATGAGCAAACTCGGTGGCGTTGGAAAGATAATCAAAGAACTTTTATTTTCCATATAATGGAACATGTAACTCATCCTATATAGAGATTTATGGTCATGTGAATTTGACCCAAAACATAGAAGAGCTTAGGAATGACTTCAATGAAATCTCTCTAGTTCTTCTTGGAACTCAAGGTGCTACATATAGTGACCTTAACACTCAATAAATTTTTAATTCCTTAGTAAAATCCCACTAACAATGAAGGATGGTTCGAGTCTAAGCTCAATTTTTTTTTGGGATGTTACAATATCTCTCCTTTGAGATAATTCGGCCTCGAATGATGACTGGACTAGGTATGGAATGCGGTTACTCTTATCATCTTTGCCATACCAACTAGAATTTTCCCGTATTACTATTCGGAACAAACTAAGGGCTCTCATTTAGCTATTTCTTATAGTAAAACCTCATTATCTTGTTCTTCTTCATTTATAACCTTACACAAAATTATCATACCATTATTATCACAATAGGATCATTAAAGCTTCTCTTTCTAATATCACTCCATTAATAAAATGACCTCCGAAAGGTCATCTCCTATACTCTTTGTAACTCATTACTATCTTAATCTCAAAAACTTGACTCGGTTTCTTATCTTGTCATCTCCCCCTTAGGTCTAAAGGTGACATTTGAAAGCTATGGACCTACTCCATTATGATTAACTGGTCTACATCCTCTTTTACTCTAACACTCAGTAGAAGCGTATTTCATGACTACCGAAATCTCCATAAGCAGGTACTAAGACCACTCTCTAATGTTTTTCTCTTAACCTCTTCTGATTACATACTCTCTCGGTACACCTCTTAATGCTCTTGTTACTCTCGTGACTTAGTCACACTTCACTGTCCTTATCTAAAGGTTAGAGTCTCTCACTTATACTACTCACATTCATTGCAGCAGCCATATCAAATCCTCACCTACTTTATGTCAAGTCTACCATATCAAATCTTAAGACTAACATCATCACCCTTATGTTGGCCTTCTTTTGATCATGAAACTCATCTCAAATTCAAGCTTAATGTTTATTTCTAAACCTGAATACCAATATGATTGCTCGCTTACTATACTATACCTCATTACTTGATCAGTTCTATAACCTTCTAAACATCATGACCCTCTCAAACAAATCATAAGCCTATCTTAAATCTATCACTTTATGAATACTTTTGCTCTTCTATTCAACACATACACTTGGTCATTACCTATACAATGACACTTCATCGCAAACTCCTTTCTAGCTAAAACACACTCTACCTCCTACAATGAAATCTTTCCAACTCACTACTTCTTAGTATACCCATAAGGAGAACTCTTCATTAGTATCTTACTAGGTGCATGACTATAGTAACATAGCTTGTCTAAACACCATCTCCCTTACTTAGATTACTAAATATCTGCATACAATTCTCTTAACTTAAGGGCACTCTTTACTACTACTGCTCATCATCTCGTAGCTCATGCTACCCTTTCGGATGAAAATACTACCCAAGCTCTAAACATACTTTCTCACAAGGATCTCAGCTGAAACAAGGCTTAGAGAAGAGAGTACAACTCAATTTTTAGCTCAAACACACGATTAACATGAACATGAATGCATTTCTTGAACTCAACACTTAACTCACTCCCAGGCTTCGCTCAAATCCCTCTAGAGTGTCATGACTTCCTCCAAACTTTGCTAAAAGTAACTCATCGATAAAGAACTGACTTTTCTTTTCAACCACTTCTAGTATGATGGGTAGTCGAATGATTCTGAGAAATGCACGAGTATGAATAAATCTCTATGACATAGCTCTATTGCATGATTTAGATTATGAAAGAAGGGAAACTTTTCTTAAATGTGTTGGTGTTTTTTAAAAAATGGGGCAGCACAAAAAGATTGAAAATGTCTCTCAATTGATTGAAATGTCTTTCAATAGCTTTCAATAATTTTATTAAGCATTGAGGGGCTTTAAATAGCCAACATAAAACACATAATCTGCATAATTTAAAATTTAAACAACCTAAAATATCTCAACAACATAAACAAACTAACTAAAATTCAAAATTCAAATTTATTCAAACTAAATAACTTATTTTGCTAAAATTTACTGTAGTAACTAAAAGCAAACTTCAACAAAATGTCTATAGTTCCTCATTTATAGAAGTGGGGCCCTCACAACCATAAACAAGATCCTACTTAACATGGCTTCATTGACACCCTAGGACACTTGAACTCTGGGCTCGGATACAGAGTTTGTCACGACCCGAGCCTACACCCTAGATGTGGCCAGAACTCGAGAACCATTATTCGTTCCCAAGCGAACCCTCATCCTGGCTGATTACAAGCGGAAGACTAACTCAAGCATACAAACCTTAAAAACTGAATTAAAATTAATGAAACTTAAATACAAAACTTTAACTCCAAAGAAAATTCTGAATAATATAATATATTTAACTCGCCATAAAATAGGCAACTTATGTCTTTAAAACATTTAACAAAATAAATGAACAGACTTCAGAAACTCTACTGTCTATCTATGAAGCCTGTAAATGATAAAGATTGAAGTCGGGACAAGGCCCACGACTTCCTAACAACTGATATAACTGAAAGGTAAATGAAATCCTCCGGAAGCAATGAGGCTCACCATAGCTAACTCAAACTCCATGTGGTATCAAAGAAGCTCCTGTTGATGACCCTGAATATCTGTATCTTCATCATGAAAGGACGCAGGACAAATGGCTCAGTATGTGGAATGTAGGGATATTCTAGAGCATATCATAAGCTTGAACTTGAAAAAAAGAAACATACTTACCTCTTTTCAAATTTACTCAACTCAAGGAATACTCAAGGATACACAAAAACTACTAACACTTACTCAACTCAGAAGTACTCAAGGATAAGATACTCAACCCAGTAATAAGGCTCTCAACTCAAAGATTAGATACTCAACTCAATATAAAGCAACAATACACATGCAATATGTGAAAAGTTTTTAAAACAGTAGAAAGCAACTCAGTGTATTGAATAATACAATAACAATTCAATTTATTTATAATAAAATAAAATATAACTCTGTGGGAGTTTCCCTAAGAGACAACCACCACTATGAGCCTAAGAGGTGATATAGCGTCTTGCCCACTCTGCTAGAACTGTCCTATACTTTGCCATCATATAGGCCGCCTTAACTAAGTGGATCCACTAGTCTATGCTAAAAAAAACTAAGGAGTCATATAAAAGGTATGATCCTTTCTATCCATGATGGCTACATGGTTTATGGAGACTTGAGTTATTATGAACTCTTGTCCCGATATCGGTGCTCAATACTATTCCCACTCAGCTCATATGTTTTAGAAACATAACTCTTTCTCTGGTTTGAGATAATTGCTCCAACTACCCTCTTAAAAGAGGTAACTACTCTTGCAAACTCTTTCTCAAAAACATATCGAAAACATTTTTTAATACGATCATTGATAACTCGGAAAGTCATACTGCATAAATATTGATGGTATATCTAGATACCATACTACCTAAACATTGATGACATACTCGATTGTCATACTAATAATTTGTTAGAAACTCTTCTCAAACTCATCTTTTTCTTGGAAGAGGTAGTACTCAAACTGCTCAAAACTTTTTCGGAAATCTCAATTTCCTATCATCCTAAATCTAAAACCATTTACTCTTGGAATACTTAGTTCCTGTATATCATTTTAAAGAAAATGAACTCAACTGTATTCTTTCTAAACTGAGTTCTCAAGTCTTTAAAACAATTTGTAAAAAGTCTTCTTAAAATATGGTTCATGCCAAATTATAGACGTGAACGACTCAATGGAAGGTTTTCAATAACCATAGATATAACTCAATACTTGAAACTAAAGAACTTCAATGATACTAGTCATTTCAAGAATGCTCAACTCAGAGGGTTCATGCGGAACTATGAGCATGAATTACTCAACTCAAGGACTCAAAGATACTTCTCATCTCAAGACTGTTCGACTTATAGGGTTCATGCGTAACTATGGGCAAGAACAATTCAACTCAAGGACTTCATGAGTAACATGTAATAGCCCCATTATTAGAAATATAATCTCAAAGTTGATTAGGAACTAAATACTTAACACTTAGAAGTTGAAGATATTTCTCTTCTCAAAGGTACTCAACTAATGGAGTTTATGCGGAAGTTCTGGGAATGAACGACTCGACTCAATGGTCAAAATATCATAAGGAACTTATGTATATGTATATGTATATGAATCTTCTCATTCTCATACTTACTTACTCAAAACTTAACTCAAATCGATGATGGATCTCAAAAGATTCACCATTGAACTCAAAGGCTTCGTCGAACTCTACTCTTAACTCTCTCTTGAATGTGAATTATGAATTCAAGAGTTATGGTTGAAGATATGATAGATCTCATGATGAAAAATTATATTCATGAATATATTCTCATCATCCTCATACTCACTTGCTCGAGTCTTGAAACAAGTTACTAGAAGTTGTACAAGACTCCTCAAAACGACTCAAATGGACTTTCTTAGAATGTTCCAAAGAATTCTCAAAACTTAACTCTTAAATATAACTTGAATTTGAATTATGAATTCAAGGTTATGAATGATTTCTAGGTTTTTAGAAGTAGTTTAGAATGTTTAGAATCAAAATGGAGTAAAGGTACCCTTTGAAAGAACTCAAACGGACGAAACGATGAAGAACGGGTGGGGGTAGGTGACCCTGGCGCTCTGAGTGATGGGGGCGCCAGCCCCTAAACTTCATAGAAGTGGTTGGGGCGCTATGGCTCACGTGGGGTGCCAGGCCCCTACCTAGAAAACTTCGACGACTTTCTTTGCTCGTTTTCTCACACTAACTCGCCTAGAATCGAACGGTTTCTTTCCCAATCAGCTGGATTCGATTACTCAACATAGTTACACTTTAATATACTAAAAAAAACACTCAAATAAGTAAAATTTCAATTCACGAAATCATCAAAAACCCCCAACACAACAAGATTTAGAATGAACTTTAAGAACACCTACCAAGAACTCATGCAAGAACTCTAATCTTCCAACTTCAAGAATGAAATTTAGTTGAAAATAACATGATTGGCATGTGGGATAATTAACCCAACACTATGAAAGCTTACATACCTCTTAGGGATTAAACCCATGGCAAAAATCCGCAACAAAACGCAAGAACCTCGACGAACGCCTGATCCTCTCCTCTTTTCTTCTCTTTTCTCTTCTTTTCTCTTCTTGAACTCTCAGCCAAAACCCTAGGAATATTTTAGGATTATAAAACTGCACCCAGTAGGATTAGACCCTTAAAACCTTACTAAAAACTAATTAAATCTGATTTGGTAAGGAAAAGACAAAAATACCCCTCTAAAATCTGGTTTTGACTTTCATTATCTAGACAACCCAACTTCGAATGGACACATTTCCCTTATACAAACTTGAAAATGAGCAAACTCGGTGGTGTTGGAAATATAATTAAAGGCCTTTTATTTTACATTTCATGGAACACCTAACTCATCATTTATAGAGAGTTATGGTCGTTTAAAGTGACCCAAAACATAGAAGATCTTAGGAATGACTTCAATGATTTCTATCTAGTTCTTCTTGGAACTCAAGGTGATACATATAGTGACCTTAACACTCAATAAAGTTTTAATTCCTTAGTAAAATCATACTCACAATGAAGGATGGTTCGAGTCTGAGCTTAAAATTTTTCGTGGTGTTATATGGGTTGAGGCCATTATGCCTGGGATGATAGAGAAGCGATTGGTGCCGCCTTGGCCCCAACTTGGGTTGAGATGAGAGAGTATATGGAGATGATTGATGGTCACATGATGGCTCTGGATGCCCTTATGGTGAGAGTAGAGGCTTGTGAGTATGGTCAGGGAAATTCTGCTGCTTTGATCGACTGAAGGTCGATGTTGTTGAGTTGAGGAAATATTTGGATGAGCTGAAGTACACAAATTTGTCGATGCTATTTG
Source organism: Solanum gracilifrons (assembly GCA_029582605.1). Taxonomy (NCBI): domain Eukaryota; kingdom Viridiplantae; phylum Streptophyta; class Magnoliopsida; order Solanales; family Solanaceae; genus Solanum; species Solanum gracilifrons. The sequence continues at coordinate 23,065 of JAJOOH010003102.1, forward strand.
GCATAGTTGCGATGCCCAGCATCCCGAGCGTAGATGTTCCTGCCAGTGTAGTGTTTCCTCCGGCTCCTAGGATTGGAGATATAGATAGAGAGAGTGTAGTTGTTGAGTCTGATGTAGAGACTAATGAGGAGGAGCTCAGTGTTAGAGACACAACAATGTATGATGATCTAACAGATCTGGAGGGCATCATGGTTGAGAAAGTTGTACATGCATCCCTCAAAGAGACATCGATGGTGGGATCTAGTGGAGCCAATGATGCATATGACTCGGGCACTGATGCTAGATAGATGGAGTCACCGACACACAAACTTCACTTAGGCTTAACTTGGAAGGATGACTCTTTTGGCTCCATTTCTATTTTTAGATGGTTTTGTTTCTATATCTCTTTGTATTTGAGGACAACTGCTAGTCTAGTTTGGTGGGGTGAGGGATTTATACACCTACCTCTTTTGGGTTTTTTTTTTGTGGGTGTTTGCTATTTTTGTTTGTGAATGGTGTTTCAAATCTTTTGTTTTTATATATATGTTTTTTTATCTATTGTGTGTGTCCTTTGTTTTGAATTGCAAATGGTTTTGAAGTGATTTTATAATGTGCCGCCTCTTTTGTGTTTGATTATGGTTGTTTTCTTGCATTTTCGAGTGTTGGTTGTGGTCCATACCGATGACTTGAATAGTGCTCTCAATTGAACTATATGAGTGCATGTCTAGGATAAGTCAAATTGAGTTACATAGGTCATATGTGAACTCCTAGCATCTCGTTTTGATTAGCCAATTGGTGGGTCAATTTCTTGTGATGATCATTGCACACTAGAGAAAGATTGTAAAGTCTTGTTTGATAATTGTGTTGAATGCCGTGTCTGGTGAGGTTGTTTTGAATGCTATGCTTGATGAAGCCTAGAAGTTGCCCCGTTAGTCCAATTAATTGATTGAAGAAAGTGATTGAAATGATCTTAGACAAAATTTGTGAAGAGTGAACCACATTGATGGTATACCTCTTTGTGGCCACCTTGTGAAAGTGTGAACCTAGCTTGGCACCTTTTGAGCCTATCCTTTTCTTTGGAAGAAACTTTAACAACTTTGACCTCTTGGTCCCATCGCCTATAACCTTTATGAATTATTGGTTTGTTTGAATAGCAAACTTAGGCATTTGGCCTAAGTTGGTGGTGTGGTGAGAAAGAAGGAAAATCAAGAAATGTGAAAAATCTGCCTTTGAAGGATCATGTTGAAAAAGATCAAACCTCCCATGTAAAAACAAAAGAAAAGAAGAAAAAGAAAAGAAGAAGACTGAAAAAGAGAAGAGTTTGTGAAATAAAGTGTGTGAAAGAAGCAAAAGAAATGGGGTGTCCAATGAGTATTGTTCAAATGAATAATAAGGTGGATTGTGAACATCATAGAATGTGAAAGAGAAGGAGAAAAAGTGATTTGCAGGCCATACTTCATAAGGGTAGAAGTCACTAAACCAAAACGATTATACCTTTGTACTTAGCCCCATTGGAAGCCTTGAAAGACCTTTGTGATCTTGAGTGAGTTGAAAATAATGTTGATTGGAAAATAAGGGCAAGCCTATGGGTAAAGTGATGCATGTGTTCATCTTTGGGAATGTGAGAGTTGTATTTGATTCTGAAATATTATAATTGTTATGAACTTTGTGTGAGCATAGAATCATCCTTGATGTGATGGCATTTGAATGCTTTTGTTGAGCTTGAACTTGCCTTTGCATCAAGCATTGTGAGCTTGAGTCCATTTGATAATGGTTAGTCACAATTTGAAACATAGAGTGCACAATTGAACATTGTATGTGTAGTTTGAACCTCTTGTGTGCATTCGTATTGAGTCTTGAGTAGCACTGTTTGTAGGCATCCTTATTGAGCTGATTGGTTTTGTGTTTTACTTGAGGACAAGCAAAAGTTCAAGTTGGGGGTGTTGATGAGTCTTACATTTTGACTCATTTAGGGCTTTATTTTCATAGTTTAATTGTCCTCAATGCCTAATTTATGCTCTAAACTAATGTCAAAGTGTTGATTTGTATCAATGAAGGCTAAGGAGCAAGACAAGGACATTATCATGTAAAAAAGAGCAAAAAAGCTGAAAAAGTTGAAGAAAGGCAGTCCTGGTGATCGCCAAGACCACTCTGAGAACCGCTGAGTGGCTCTTTAGCTTGCCAAAAGTTCCCGCGTGCCACTCCTGGGGAAAAACCTACTTGGGGAGGGAAATGGACAGTTGGCGTACCGCCAAACAGATCGGCGTCCATGACCCCGATCGTCTAAAGTCATAGAACCCTAAGGATAAATAGATAAGGCAAACCGGCAATGGAATGGATCTATTGTCGCGTCACCGACTCGGTCGGTGATGCTCGGCTTACTTCGCCTAATGGTCCTAAAAGACAAAATTTGGGAAACTATAGATTGAAATTTAAAAATCAGAAAGAAGATATTGAGTTTGGGGAATCAGGTCTTGAATCAAGTCTGGAGTACAATTATTCGTGAGAAGTTTTCTATTTGTAGAACTTACATTTTTTGAGACTTTGTTTTGAGGAGTTTTCAATTGGGTTTTGAATTAAGTTGATTTGAAGCATTGTAGAGATTTGGGAACCATTACCCAGGGATAACAAAATTGGTAATTGGATGAGGTGTAGATGAGCATTTATCATTGCTCACTCTCTTTGAGAGAGTGCACACAGTATCTATGTCAGGTGGACAAAAAATGATGCAATAATATCAGTTCAAGATTGTTTAGTGGGATAACAGGACTCCCACATAGTTAAAATATCTTTTTGAAAATTCGGGACACGTTCAAGTGTCACTTTATGTCTTTAGTCATATAAATTAAAACTAAAAATAGTATCACTGATGACATGTTTCTTAAAATCATGACATAATAATCGTGTACCATTGCATAAACCTTCGGTAGAATTTATGTTTCTTAATAATATAACTGGACAATTTTTTTTCAAAGTCAATCTATAAGTTCATAAGTTAGCAGGATGTAAGGTATGCGGAAAATCTTCAAATTGGCATTGATCATTTGGTTCTATAGTTTTATCAATAACTGCATACACTTTAGTATCATCGGGAAATCAATGTATAAGCATATCATTTATTTCATCAACAAAATCATTTTTTATTGTCAAAATAGCACGGGAAGTTACAAAAGATGGATTAGAATAGAATGTATGCAAATCATGATAAGTAACATTAAACAAAAGATTCAAAGATTTTATTTCATTTGTAAAATGAATGATAAAATTATTGTGAATTACAATTTTATTGCAGTTGTTAGTTTTTTCTTGTCCATTTCCAATTCTCATTAAATATTAGCAAAATGCTTGAATCTCTTTTTGCACACATGTTTTCAGATAAGCACAATTTTTCGAGATGATTCCAAGTATGACAGTATAATAAATATTCACTAATAAAGTCTTCATTTTTTCCACTATGAACAACAGGAAGTGTTTGCTTAAGGCCTCCCCCCAAAAATAGTATTTTCCACCAAAGAGTGTTTTTGTACTCATAAGATCTTTTAAAAGTGTATCCAGAGCTTCAATCATGTTTATTTTTTCATTGAGACCTCATCCCAAACAATTAACTTTGAATCTTGAATTAGAGTGGCTAACGAACTATGTTTACTGATATTGCAGGTGAAATTCTCATCAATGTCAACATGAATTTTGAAACGTGAATGAGATGTTTGTCCTCCTGGAAGAATTGAAGTTGCCACACTGGAACTTGCAGTTGCCAAAGCTATAAATCCTTTCATTCTTACAGCAGCCAACAAAGCTCGATAAAGAAACGTTTTTTCCAGTTCCACCAGGACCATCAATGAAAGAAACTCATGATTTATTAGAATATACTCTTTCAAGAATTATGTTATATGGTCCTCTTTTGTTCAGCATTTAATTTGCTTTGTAGAAGTATATCTTCTTCACTCGCTATTATATTTCCTTTGAAATATAGTTCTTTCACCTCATTAGTTGTTCTAGAAGAGGTAACATTTCCAAATATAACTTTGAATTCATTTATGTTACGCTCCATCAAAAGTAGAATTTCATTGATATGATTTAAAAAACTCTAACTATCTATGAAGCCTCTAATAGTAAGATATGTGACAGGACAATGCCCACGACATGTAAGAGCTACTAAACTGAAAGTAAATGTGAAGTCCTCCCGAATGCAAGGAGGCTCACCAAAAGCTTTCTAGAGTACAAAGTGATCTCAACGAAGCACCTGTTTATGATCCTGAACACCTGTATTTGCATCATAAAAAGATGCAGGCCGAATGACATCAGTACATTGAATGCACGGGTATGTAATAAAGCGAAAGGAATAAATAACTGAACTGATGAGGCTGAAAGAACACTCACCTCAACTCAACTCAATACAAAGCAATAATAAGAGATGAAATATTTAAAGCTTCGTAAATAAAAGATGCTAACTCAAGGATGTATATAAAAATACAAAAATAACTCATTATTCTTATTTGGGATATTCTCTAACTGAAAACCATCACTATGAGCTATGTGTTGATACAACTGTAACACCTCGGTATTAGAAAGAGTTAAATTTAGAAAGAACTAATTTGGAAAGAGCCAAATTGGGAATTTAGCAAGTTATGCTTAAGTTGTGAGTTTTGGGCCAACTTCAAATGACCATAACTTTCAGTACCAGATGATTTAGGTGGCCCATAAGATATCAAATGAAAGGTCTGTGAATCCTCTTTCCAACTCCACCGACTTTTCTAAATTTGGAGTTTGGATGAGGGAGATATGCCCATTTGAATTCAGCCTACCAAGTTAAGGAATTTACCAGAATTAGTGAGGGGTATTTTGATCTTTTCCTTACCCCATCAGCTTAAAATGTTTTAGTATTATTTTAGAGGTCTAAACTGATTTGGGTCAGTTTTCACAATCCTAAATACGCTTAGGGTTTATAGAGGAGTTCAAGAAGAGGAAAAGAGGAGAAAAGGTAGAACGATCAAGATTCTTACAACCTTCGAGGGGTTTTCGCCAAGGATTTGATCATAAGAGGTATGTACACGCCAATCATCAGTTTCTTTTGCGATTTTTTTTCATAAGATTGAGTATATGAGTTCTTGATGAATTCTTGATAAGTGTTCTTGAAGTGTTGCTTTCGTTCTTGAATTAGGATGGGTTCGATGAGTTCGTGAGATAAACATTATGAGCCGAGGGTTGTTTTTCAGTAGATTCTAGTGTACTTTTACTGGGTGATTGACACTAAGGAAAATTTGAAGAAAATGATCGATTCTAGATGTATTAGGTTAGAAAATGAGAAATAAAATTCGTCAGAAAATTCTGGGAAAAGGTTGTCGCACCGCGTCAGCAGTGCGCCAGAAAAGAGGCTCTGAAGTTTGAGGGCTAGCACCCCACGCCACTCAGTGCGCCGAGGTTTCCTGCCTCATCCTATTTTCGGTCGTTTGATCCATCTAAGTTCCTTTAAGGTGTACCTTTACTCCTTTCTGATTCTAATTATGCTAAACTACATCTAAACATCGAGAGACCATTCATAACATGAATCATAACCCTTGAATTTATAATTCAAATTCAAGGTGTTAAGAGTAAGTTCTTGAGATTTCGTTCAAGTCATCTTGAGAAGTCTTTTACAATCTTTTAAAACTTGTTTTAAGACTTGAGTACTTGAGTTTAAGGATGAGAAGAGCTGATTTTCATTTTTCCGAAATTAATATATGGGAACTAAGTATTCCCAAGAGTTTATGTTTTTTACATTTAAAATGAGGGGAAACACCGATTTCCAAAGGAGTTCATGAGGAGTTTTGAGTACTATCTCTTTTAAGAGAAACCTTTTGAGTAATAATCTCAAAGTTTTAACACGAGAAAATATTTTTAAGCATATGAGCTAAGTTATAGTTTGGGAGTAGTATTCAACACCGATATGGGAACAAGTTCAGATAACTCAAAGTCCTCATAAACCATGTAGCCAACGTGGGTAGAAAAGGTCATACTTTATAGATGATTCCTTCTTGATTTTTAGTATAGCTTAGTGGATCCACTTTGTTGAGGAGTTCTATACCCCGACAAGGTATATGACAGTTCTCGTAGTGTGGGTGAGACGTTGTATCATCACATAGCTCATAGTGATGGTTGTCAGTTAGAAAATCTCATAAATAGAGTTATTTTGTATCTTTACATACAAATAGAGTTATTTTGTAACTTTACATACATACTGAGTTACTATTGTATTTTTAAACATATTGAGTTGTTACATACTGTTTTAAATGCTTTATATAAACTGCACTTGTATTGTTGTTTTACACTGTATTGAGTTGAGTATCCATGAGTTGAGTAGAGTGAGGTGAGTATGTTTCCTTCTTTCCAAGTTGAAGCTTTTATGTTATGTTTAGTATTTTCCTTACATGATCGCACATTCAATGTACTGATGCAATTTGTCCTGCATCCTTTCATGATGAAGATACAAGAGATCAAGGTCATCAACATACACTTCGTTGATACTGTAGCATTTCGAGTTAGCTTTGGTGAGCCTCCTTGCTTCTGGAGGATCCCTTATTTATTTCCATTATTTCAATTTTTTAGGATGATTGGGGGTCTTGTCCGGACATACCTCATAGTATTTGAGGCTTCATAGATAGATATAGAGTAGTGGTTCATGAGTTTTTTTCATTTCAGTTGTTAACGTTCTAGACTTGAGTTTCCTATTTTGGCATGTTAAATGTTTCTTTAAACATTTCTGAGTTTACTATTTCGAGACATTTGAGTTAAAATTATACTTTTAAGTTTACCTTATGTTGAGTAAGTCTTCTACTGAGAGTTCAGCCATGCCAAGGGTTCTCTTGGGGCCATTAATGGTTCTCGAGTGCCAGGCACGTCCAGGCTGTATGGTCGGGGTGTAACAAAATTGGTATTAGAGCACAAAGTTCAAGAGTCCTAGGGTGTCTATGAAGCCGTATTTGTAGAGCCTTAGTTATCGGTGTGAAATGTGCCACATCTATAATTAGGAGGCTACAACATTTAGGAAATATATCACTTCGTTCATACTCTTTTCGTGCGATAGATTTTATCTCTATAAAAGTTTCTTTCTAATTTGTGCTTGCGCGTATCTTTCAGATCATGCATCCACATAGAGTTGTCTAAGGTCGTCCTGCTAGGAGAAATGTCGATCCTCAGGATTAAGGGGTCCTCAATGCACCAATAGTGCAACCCCAAAGAGAGGTCACTAATGATGAGTTTCAGGATGCTATCCAGATGTTGAGTCAAATGGTGGACAACCAAGCTGGGAAAAATAGAGAGGGGTTCGATAGGATGTGGCTGATATATCTAGAATCTGTGAGTTCTTAAGGATGAATCCCCCAGACTTCACCGGTTCAAGTGTCATTGAGGATCCAGAAAACTTTGTGGAAGAGTTGCAGAAAGTGTTTGAGGTCATGAATGTTGCTGATGCTGAGCGAGTGGAACTAGTTGTATACTAACTTAAGGGTGTTTCTAGACTATGATACGACTAATGGAAGAAGAGTAGAGCTGATGGTGCAGCTATTGTGAGCTGGGATGTGTTCAAAGAGGACTTCATAAGGCATTTATTTCCCTGTGAACTGAGTGTTGTAAAGGTAAGGGAATTCCTCATCTTTAAGCAGGAATCCATGAGTGCACATGAGTACAGCCTCAAGTTCACTCAATTTTCCCATTATTCTCTGGATATAGTTGCTGATATGAGGTGTAGGATAAGTTTGTTTGTGTAAAGGTTGTCTCGTCTATCAAGAAAAAATGGTAAACTTGTGATGTTGATAGGGGACATGTACATAGCAAGACTGATGATCCTTATGCAACAGGTTGAGGAAGATAAGCTAAGTGATCGAGAAGAGTTCAGGAACAAGAGAGCTAAGACAATCGGAAATGAGTCCGGGCAGAAGAATAGTAATGCGAATGGGTCATCTTTTCAACGAAAGAAAAATGGACCTGCTCTGTCGTTTTCTAGTGCACCTGTATCAAGGAACTAAAGTGAGTTCAAGAATCAGAATTCTCAGAACTTCACATCTAGATCTTCACAGTCTCAAGGCAGTGTCACCCAATGAGGTAATGGGACTCCTGCATGTACTAAGTGAGGTAGGAACCACCCAGGAGCATGTCATAATGGCTCCACGGGTTGCTTCAAGTGTGGTCAGAATGGCCACTTCATGAGAAAGTTCCCTAGAAACAGACAAGGTAATGATAATAGGGGCAATAAATCCTAATCTTCTTCAGTGGCTCCGTCAGAAAGAGCTGCACCTAGAGGAGGTACTTCAGGGATAGGCAGAGGGGCAAATTGTCTGTATGCTATCACCAGTCGCCAAGAGCAAGAGAATTCACATGATGTTGTCACTGGTATGATCAAAGTCTTTACTTTTGATGTTTATGCTTTACTTGATCCCGGTGCGAGTCTATATTTTGTGACTTCATATGTTGCTATGAGGTTCTAGAATTATTCCCGAACAACTTCTTGAGCCCTTCAGTGTTTCCACACCTGTTGGTAAGTCTTCTCTTGCTGAGAGAGTTTATCGTGATTGTACCATTTTTGTCAATGACAAGGATACTATGGCTGACTTAGTTGAGCTAGATGTGGTGGACTTTGATGTTATTCTAGGTATGGACTGGCTTCATGCCTGTTAATCCTCAATTGATTATAGAACTCAAGTAGTTAAATTTCAGTTTCCTAATGAGCAAGTTGTTGAGTGGAGGAGTAATTCAACAAATCCTAAGGGTCACTTTATTTCGTACCTTAAGGCAAGGAAGTTAGTTTCCAAGGGGTCCATCTATCACCTCGTCCGAGTTAATAACTCTAGCGTTAAGACACCACATAGTCAGCACGTTTCAGTTGTGAGTGAGTTTCTAGAGGTCATTACGGATGATCTTCCTGGAGTCCTTTCTAAGAGAGAAATAGACTTCGGTATAGATATTCTTTCTAATACTCGTCATATCTCTATATCACCACATAGAATGAATCCTGCTAAGTTGCAAGAGTTAAAAGAGAAGTTGAAAGATCTTCTTGATAAGGGCTTTATTTGACCAAGTGTCTCACCTTGGGGCGCTCTGGTCTTATTTGTGAGAAAGAAAGATGGTTTTCTTCGAATGTGTATTGATTACTGCCAATTGAACAAGGTTACCATAAAGAATAAGTATCCTCTTTCGAGAATTGATGATCTATTTGATCAACTTCAGTATGGGTGATTGTGGACAGGCAAACCAAGAGTGCTCATTTCTTAGCAATCAGGATGGATTACTCACTTGAGCATTTAGCCGAATTGTACATTAATGAGATTGTAAGACTACATGTGATACATGTATCTATTGTATATGATCGAGACCCAAGGTTTACATCTAGATTTTGGGGCAGCTTGTAGGAAGTGTTGGGTACTAAGTTGAAATTTAGTACTTCGTTCCATCCTCAAACAGACGGCTAGTCGGAAAGAGTGATACAAATTTTGGAGGATATGCTTCGAGCTTGCATTATGAAGTTTGAGGGTAGTTGGGACAAACACTTGTCTTTGATTGAATTTGATTACAATAACAATTACCAATCGAGTATTGGAATGCCTCCCTGTGAAGCCTTATACGGAAGAAAATGCCGGACCCTTCTTTGTTGGAGTGAAGTTGGTGAAAGAAAACTTGTTGGTCCTGAAATTGTGCAACAAACAGAGGACAAGGTAAAAATTATCAAAGATCGTCTAAAGATTTCTACGGATAGACAAAAGTTGCACGCTGATATTAAAAGGCGTGACATTGAATATCAAGTTGGAGATAAAGTATTCTTAAAGGTATCTCCCTGGAAAAAGATTATGAGATTTGGCCAGAAAGGAAAGCTTAGTCCCCGATTTATTGGACCTTATGAGATACTTGAAAAGGTTGGACCAGTTGCATATAAATTGGCTTTTCCACCTGAGTTAGACAAGATCCACAATGTCTTCCACGTTTTTATGCTTAGAAGATATCGTTCTGATCTATCTCATCTTCTTCCAGTCGAATCTATTGAGGTTAATCCTGACTTGACGTTTAATGAAGAACTTATTCTAATTCAAGCTCGAGAAGTAAAGCAACTTAGAAACAAGAGAATTCCCTTAGTAAAGGTACTTTGGAGGAACCATTCTGGAAAAGAAGCTACGTGGGAAAGAGAATAAAACATGAGAACCTAGTTTCTGCTCTTGTTCCGGGACTAGTGTAAGGTAAATTTCGAGATGAAATTTCTTTAAGGGGGAGAGAGTTGTAACACCCCAAAAATTCTAACAAGAATCGCATGTCGATAAACCACTGCTTGATTACTACAATGTGTTTTATTCTCATTTTGGGAACTTGAAATAATGTTATATTTGCAACCTTGCTTAAAATAATTGTCATCGTAATTTAATGTACTGTATGGGGGTATTTGCGTAATGTTTTAATTAGAAATATGTATAGTTTTGTAGGGAGGTGAAGGATATATATATATATATATATATATATATATATAGGTGTATATGTATGCATTTGGGCAGCACACAATTATTTGGGCAGCCAATTTTTATGGACAACTGTGTATATGATAAGCACCTCTTGTGTTACTATATTTTGACACCTCCTCTTAGGAAATTCGTCTCAGCTAAAGTATAAGTCCCTTAGAACATTATCTAACCTGTTGTTCTTCAAGATCACAAGAGAAAATCTTGGTCCTTTTGGCTGGAAATCGAGTTACACTCTTCTCTTTGGTAAGTAGTGAAACTTGTTTTTGAGCTGGGTAGCGTTTAGTAGATTAAGCATATCTCGTTTTATAGAACCTTGTTTACTGAAAATTAATATGATTCGGAATGATAATTCGTATATGTACAAATCTTATGTTTTTGTTATACTCTAAATTGGTTGTTATAGATTCGAAATATGGGACGCATCATAGGACAAGTTCTGTCTAGATTTTGAAGTTTGAAATCATGTATGGACAACTGTTAGTGTTTTGAATATATCTTTTGATCCAAAATACATCTTGCAGTGATTCTTGGTTGCTTGCAATCTTAAGAGAGGTACCTACATATTTCATGCAGAGTATACAGTCCAGTTTGGCCGTTTGCCATTTCAAATCTTAGTTGCGACATGAGGCACTAGGATGGCCAGAATTTACTGTTTTGTGAGAAGAGTTTTATTTGTACAGGCTACGCTTACTCGTGATGATAACCCTATTTTACGTCATCATTATTGAGCTGCTAGAAAGTAAATAAGTTATTGAATTCATTTTTTTAAGGTTGTATATCCTTGTATACAAGTTGAAGACTTTGATACGCTGCTTGGTCTACGGTTTGACTCGTGGAATTTTTTTGGACTGTTTGTGTGCTAAAGAAAAAGGAGTTTTGGAATCTAAAGCAACGAGGCATGTCTACTGCTGAATACGAACACAAGTTTCTAAGGCTCTTTCGCTATGCTGGTGGTATTATTAAAGAGGAAAAAGACAAGTGCAGGAAATTTGAAGATGGCTTAAATGATTCCATTAGAAAGAATCTGGCGATCCTGCAACGTAAGAAATTTTGTAAGTTAGTGTCTGCTGCTTTTACTTGGGAATGACTTGATAAAGAAGAAACTAGTAGAAATGAAAACAGATTCCGAAAGCCTAGACCATAGTATACAGTCCAGTTTTATTTCACCAACTTCATTCCAACAAAGAGGGGTCCGGCATTTTCTTCCGTATAAGGCTTCATAGGGAGGCATTCCAATACTCGATTGGTAACTGCTATTGTAAGCAAATTCAATCAAAGCCAAGTGTTTGTCCCAACTACCCTCAAACTCCATAATGCAAGCTCGAAGCATATCCTCCAAAATTTGTATCACTCTTTCCGACTGGCCGTCTGTTTGAGGATGGAACGAAGTGCAAAATTTCAACTTAGTACCCAAAACTTCCTGCAAGCTACCCCAAAATCTAGATGTAAACCTTGGGTCTCGATTAGATACAATAGATACAGGTATCCCATGTAGTCTTACAATCTCATTAATGTACAATTCGGCTAAACGCTCAAGTGAGTAATCTATCCTGATTGCTAAGAAGTGAGCACTCTTGGTTAGCCTGTCCACAATCACCCATATTATATCATGGTTCCTTTGAGTGCGAGGAATTCCTAAAATAAAGTCCATTATTATTTTCTCCCATTTCCATTCCGGCATTTACAAGGGTTGTAGTAAACCAACTGGGACTTGATGTTCTGCCTTTACTTGTTGACAAACCAAACATTTAGAGATGAACTCCGCAATGTTTCTCTTCATACCATTCCACCAATAAGTTTCTTTGATGGTCTGGGACATCTTTGTACCTCCAGGATGCATTGCATATGATGCAGTATGTACTTCATTCAATATTTCTCTCCTCAATTTTTCATCATTAGGGACGCATAACCTGTTTTGATAAAATAAGCCACCATCCTCCGTAAATGTAAAATCAAGTTTTTTTCCACTTTGAACTTCTCTGGTCAATTTTACAAGTTTCTCATCTAACTTTTGTGCTTCTTTCACTTGTTCAAGTAATATTGGCTTTACTTGCAAATTAGCAATAACTGAACCATTTGAATCAAGTGTAAAACAAACATTCAAGGCTCTTAACTCAAGGAGCAAGGGAAAAGGACTCAAAGAAATGCTTGCCAAGGATTTCCGACTTAAGGTATCTTCAACTACATTGTCTTTACCTGGATGATAATCAATCGTGACGTCATAATCCTTGATGAGTTCAAGCCATCTACATTGTCAAAGGTTTAGCTCCTTCTGAGTACCCAAGTACTTTAAGCTCTTCTGATCAGTGAATATATGACATTTCTCTCCATACAAATAATGCCTCCATATTTTTAAGGCAAACACTATAGCAGCAAGTTCAAGATCACATGTAGGATAATTCAATTCATGCGGTTTTAATATCCGAGAGGCATAAGAAATTACCTTCCCTTCCTGCATCAAAACGCATCCGAGACCATTGTAAGAAGCATCACTGTATACTGCATACTCTTTCCCCTCAATTGGTAGAGTAAGTATAGACGCTTGAGTCAACAAGGATTTGAGAGTTTCAAAGCTCTCTTGACATTTGTCATCCCAAATAAACTTTACTTCCTTCTGCAAGAGATTAGTCAAAGGAGAGGCGATAATGGAAAAGCCTTTCACAAATCTTTTGTAGTATCCTGCTAAGCCCAAGAAACTTCTTACCTCAGTCAGACTTTCGGGAGGTCTCCATTCAACAACTGCTTGTATTTTACTAGGATCCACCTTCACACGTTCAGTTGATACAACATGTCCCAGAAAAGCTACTTCATCTAGCCAAAATTCACACTTGGAAAGTTTAGCATAAAGCTCTTTCTCCCTCAAAATTTGCAAAATAATCCGGAGGTGTTTATCATGTTCTTCACTACTTCTGGAAAATATTAAAATATCATCTATAAAAACAACCACAAACTGATCAAGAGAAGGTTTGAATACTCGCTTCATTAGATCCATAAATACCACAGGAGCATTTGTCAATCCGAATGGCATCACCAAAAATTCATAATGACCATACCGAGTTCTGAGAGCAGTTTTAGGAATATCATTCTCTCTAACCCGCAGATGGTGATATCCACACCTTAAATAAAGTTTTGAGAATACTTTAGAACCCTTAAGTTGGTCAAACAAATCATCGATCCTTGGCAGCGGATATCTATTCTTGATTGTTATTCTGTTCAGTTGTTTATAGTCAATACAAAGCCTAAGAGTGCCATCTTTCTTCTTTACGAATAAAACAGGGGCTCCCCAAGAAGAAACACTAGGTTGAATAAAACATTTCTCAAGAAGTTCTTGCAGTTGAGATTTCAATTCTCTTAATTCTGCTGGAGCCATTCTATAAGGAGTGATAGAAATAGGGGTAGATCCAGGGATAACCTCGATTGGAAATTCAACCTCTCTTTCTGGGGGCAATCCCGAAAGGTTTTCTAGAAATACTTCTGGAAAATCACATACAGTAGGTATGTCTTTGATACAAGGACTCTTCAATCGTGTATCAACTATGTGAGCAAGGTATGCCCCACAACCTTGACACATCAACTTTCTTGCCAAGGCCGCAGAAATAATACTAGATGTCACTGATCTTTCACCTTGTACAATAATGTGTGAAAATGTAGGATCTTTAAAAGTCACATGCTTAGACCTACAATCTACCACCGGATGATATTTATAAAGACAATCCATCCCGATAATAACATCAAATTCCTTGAAGGGCATTTCAATCAAATCAGCAGGGAAGACTAGGTTTCGAATCACAAAGGGACAAACTTGGTAAACTCGATTACACACAACTTGATAACCCAAAGGACTTTCAACTAGAACATTATAATCAAGTCTCACAGATTTCACATTTCCAGGAAGAACAAGTGATGAACAAATATAGGAATTTGTAGAACCAGGATCAAACAATGTAAACACACATAAGACAAATAAGTAAAATTTACCGACAACCACGTCTTGTCCATCTTGATCATCCCTCTGCCTCATCGCATAAGCGCGTTCAGTAGCCTTTTGCCCACTAGCTTGATTAACTTCACTTGTACCTGCTGCATGGGTGTTTTTAGGTCTTGCACCTCATTAGTTTGAGGAGGATTAATAGAAGGCTTATGAACTGAGCCTTTAGTTTTAAAGGAAGGAGCATTACTAGGATTAGGACAATCTTTCACTTTATGATCAAAGCTCCCACAATTGAAACATGCACCAGAAGCTCTCCTGCAAGTGCCATAATGATTCTTTCCACATTGTGGACAAGTAGGAATGCGAGGCTTGCCTTAGCCATAATTGGGAGTGCTAGTTGTAGAAAATTCTGATCAGTTTTGCCTTTTTTGAGGTTGCCTGTTATCACTACCAGCCTTAGAATTATCAAACCTTTCCCTTTTGGATGGACCCCCAAAATCTGGTCTAGGTTTTCAGAATCTGTTTTCATTTCTACAAGTTTCTTCTTTATCAAGTTGTTCCCAAGTAAAAGCAGCAAACACTAACTTAAAAAATTTCTCATGTTGCAGGATCGCCAAATTCTTTCTAATGGAATCATTTAAACTATCTTCAAATTATATTTTGGGAGTAGTATTGAGCACCGATATAGGGACAAGTTCAGATAACTCAAAGTCCTCATAAACCATGTATCTAACGTGGGTAGAAAGGGTCATACTTTTTAGATGATTCCTTGTTGCTTTTTAGAATAGCTTAGTGGATCCACTTAGTTGAGGAGTTTTATACCTCGGTAGGGTATAGGACCGTTTTGGCAGCGTGGGCGAGACGTTGTATCATCACATAGCTCATAGTGATGGTTGTCGGTTAGAGAATCTCCCAAACCGAGTAATTTTGTATCTTTACATACAAAGAGAGTTATTTTGTAACTTTACATACAAACTAAGTTACTATTGTATTTTTAAATATATTGAGTTGTTACCTACGGTTTTAAATGCTTTATATAAACTACACTTTTATTGTTGTTTTACACTGCATTCAGTTGAGTATCCCTGAGTTGAGGTTGACTTGAGTAGAGCTGATGTGAGTATGTTTCCTTCTTTCCAAGTTCAAGATTTTATGTTATGTTCAGTATTCCCCTTACATTCTCATACATTCAATATACTGATGCCATTTGGCCTGCATCATTTCGTGATGCAGATAAAGGAGATTAAGGTAATCAACAAGTGCTTCGTTGATATTGAAGCAGTTCGTGTTAGCTTTGGTGAGCCTCCTTGTTTTCAGAGGATCGCTTATTTATTTCCGTTATTGCAGTTTTGTTGGGATGATTTGGGGTCTTGTCCCGATGTCTCTCATAGTATTAAAGGTTTCATAGATAGATAGAGAAAAGTAGTTCATGAGTCTTTTTCATTTCAATTGTTGATGTTCTATACTTGAGTTGCCTCTTTTGGCTAGTTGAATGTTTATTTAAACATTTATGAGTTTACTATTTTGAGACATTTGATTTAAAGTTGTACTTTTGAGTTTATTTTATGTTGAGTAAGTCTTCTGCTAAGAGTTGAGTTAGGCCAAGGGTTCGCTTGGGGCCAACAATGGTTCTCGAGTGCCGGCCACGTCTAGGGTGTAGGCTCGGGGTATGACAACAATGTCTTGCCCATGCATCCGGAACTGTCCTATACCTTGCCAGAGTATAGAACACCTCAACTAAGTGGATCCACTAAAGATCTACTCGAAAGCAATAAGGAGTCGTCTAAAAAGTATGATCCCTTATTTATGTTGGCTACATTATTAATGAGGAAAGTGAGTTGTCTAAACTCATCCTTATATAGATGCTCAATAATACTCCCAATAAATATATACTCATGCTCAAATGTGTAAAACATAATCTTTCTCAATTTGTGGTAATTACTTAAAATATCATCTTAAAAGAGGTTACTACTCTGAATTAACTCTGAACTTATTACTCATATAGAAATCAAAGTTTCTCTTTTCTCAATGTAAAAATGATAAATTTGGGAATCAATAGTTCCCTTAAACTTTACTCAAAATGTCTCTATAAACTTTCCTCAAAACTCTTCTTTACTTTCTCAGAAAATAAATTTAAGATGATTGTTCGGTTAAAAAGATTTTCAACAATAATTCAATGAATACTCAAATAATAGGTTTCATTCTAAAAAAAATAGACATGAACAATCAACTCAAGAATCTCAATGCATAATATATAGAAACTCAAAAATAGGAATAACAACTCAAAATTCAACAACAAAATCATCTGAAGAATTATCAAAACTAAGGATGTAACCCTAGATTATTCTTTACTAATAGAAAGTAGATGTAGGGTGTTAGGAGGAACTTAATACATCACTACTATAGCCTTACATACTTGGGAAGAACCAAGTTCTTTTCGAAATCGATGAAATTTGAAAAACGTTAGAAAACCCTAGTTTTTCTCAACTTGAATCATTTCTCTAAGTCCTTGGAGGGGTAAAGAATGTAAAAGAAAGTTTTTACACTGTTTAGACCCTTCATTTGGTGAAAAGGGACCGTGGTTTAGGCTTCGAAGGGGTTGGAAACGACTAAACTACCCTTCTTAAATTCTAACGAAAAACCTTCTATGGGTCCATCTATGGTTCATGGTTTGTTCATTAGACCGTAGTTCCCATCCGTGGAATTTACATTGAGTTTTTGGGTTCAAAATTCCATTCTACGGGTCAAAACAACGGCCTATAGTAGTTTTTATGGTTTGTAGAATGGATCCATAGGAGTTGGATCCCAAAATTCAGAAATTCTGAAGTTTTTGATGGTTTGCTAGTACGGGTCGTAGATTAACGTACGACCCATATGTTGGATCCGGCGTTCACAAACTTAGAAAAATCTGATATGATAGTCTTTGGTAAAATGACTATAATATTTTACTCCGAACTCCATTCAAAGAATATTTGGTGCGTTGGAAAGAGGACTCAAAGACATTCAATTTGATAGGTCTTGGCCAGCTAATTCATTAAGTATTGGGAGATATAATTGTTCGACGTTAACTTAAGTAGAATCTTATGTCTTGGCCACCTAATTCAATTCAGTTCTAAGGGGTTCATGTGACCTTATGTCATATCCAAATCCATTCGAACACAAAATAAATGGCTTTTACACATACGAGCAATTTATGAATCACCCGATATGATTTTACATGCAAATAAAGAATGGTTCGGGCCTTAGCTTAGAAATTTTTAGGGTGTTGCAAAATATCTCTCACTACACTCTCTGTGGTGTTCGACCCCAACTTTGTTGGATTACTATACTTTGAAATTGGCTACTTTATCTCAATTGAGGGTGTAGTTTCGGTGACGTCGTTGTCAGGGAGTGTAGTTAAGAGATTTATAGGTTGTCAAAATTTATTAAGTAACTCTTATTTTGTGAATTAACAGTGATCTTTGTGTTTGTCTATTTATGTTTTTCCACAATTTCTAACCGATACTAGGGGTCAAGGATCTCCCTCAGTTCCATTTAATCCAGAAATTGAAAGAACAGTTAGGCATATGAGTTTCAATTTTGTAATGGGTGATCAGAATAATTAGAGAGTAATAGATAAAAATGTTGTACAAGTGGGACATGTTAGGGCCATTTAACCTCCTCCGTTGACTATAAATGTAACTTTTACACATCACTAGCACGTAATGCACTTAGTGGACATGAAATGAATGTTAATTGGTCTACCTCTTGAAGGCCCAAACAAACATCTTAAAAACTTTGATGAGTTGTGTCTAGCATCAAATATCAAAGGTATCTCTCAAAAATGTATACTGTTGTAACACTCGGATTTGAAACGAGGTGAAATAGAAGTTTAAGGGAAGTCGCAGGTGCCATCCACGGCCAGCCACCCACGGCTTGTGAAAAGACCCACAGACCATAGATAAGGGTCTGTGGATTGGCCACCTTGGGTCAACTTAGGACCTCTAGAACACGTCCTGACCAACGGTCCGTCAGTCAGACCACGGACCGTGGTAGAGGGTTCGTAGGTCGAGACCCAATAATCGAGTCCCAAACAAGGAACCATGGTTGACCAGGACTGACCGTGAGTTGATCGATGGTCCGTTGGTCTTAGTCTCGTGGGTCAAGAGCCGGCAGTTATTTTAGGGGCAATTGGGTCTTTTCCGATTTTAATTAAATTGAAGTGGTGTCGTTTGGCCTAAGTCTAAACTACCTATATATGTATTTTTAACCCCCAAAACCCCTTATTCAAGTCTATCTCTCAAATCCCAAAAGAAAACCTAAAACTCCTCTGATAAATTCTCTCTCTAGAAGTTGGAAGAAGAATGAAGAAAGTTGAAGCTAGGTCAAGTTCAAAGTCCCCAATCTTCAAGATTTTGTGGGCATTGTGACTAAGGTATGGTGGATTTTCATCCATGGGATCCTTCCTCTCATGGGATCCTTCCTCTCATGGAGTCCCCTAGAATTCCCCAATTCTAGCTAGTTTTCTTCCAATGTTATGGGTTATGATGATTGTTGATCTAATTAAGTGGATTGTGATTGTTTATGATTGAATTAGTAGAATTACATGTTATTAGAGTGAAATTACATGTACCCATGCCTATTCAATGATTATAACCTAGAGTTGATATAATTGGGTTGGTGCCATGAAGGGAAACTTTGTGGATTTAGGCTTGTCCTTATAGGATTGATAAATTATGATTAGAATTTCTTGAGAATGAAGCTTAGATGATGATCATGAGACCTGTGGCTTTGAGAGTAAATCTTATGGTGTGAATTGTTGGTAATGGATGTTATTGTTGAGGAAGAGATATTTCCCAAATGAATTGCTTAATTTTGAATATATGAATGTGAAAGGCTTTCTCACATTAGTGATTTTAGGTTGAAAGGATTTCTCACCTAAATTGAATTTAGACTAAAAGACTATGTAAATGATGAGGCTAGAGGCGACTACCCTTGACCTCCATATGTGAAGGATATGAGGTGACTTCCCATATTCCTTAGAATTGAACAATAGGTGTGTCCCCACGTTCCTATTATGATTGAATGGACATGGAGGAAAGTACCCATGCTCCTTATGAAATGATGTGGAGGCGAGTACCCATATCATATGATGTGATTGTGGAGGCGAGTACCCATGATCTAAAAGAATGTAAGGCAAGAGGCGAATACCCATTAGCCATTGTAAATTAAGCAATGAGGCGAATCCCCATACCCTTAAAAGTAAGTATAAACTATGTGAATTGTCTTATGAAGAATGAATAGCTTGTATCGTTGCTTGAAGTACCTTCCATGAGGTAAGTTGACTAAGAGGTGATGACCCAAGCCTTGACTAAGGATGATTAAGGTTGCTTGAGAAGTATTCCTTTCTTATTATGATATTGATGTATGTGCATGATTATGCTTATGGTTTATATTGACTAACCGTGATGTTTATGTTGTTTATGCTAGCTATCATATTTAGTACTTAATTGTACTAACGCATACTCTTGCCTACATTTTTATCAAATGTAGGGTCCGGCGATATAGATTCTCACACTCGTGGCTAGCTTAATTGTTGATTAAGGAAGTGAAGATTTGGTGAGTCCTCATTATGTTCGAGGATGTGATCACCCTTTTCTCGTATATGTTTCTTTTATGTCTTGGAATATTGTATGTGATGCATCCCAAAACTTTATTCATGTTGTTTAGATGGTTTGAGACAATGATTCTAGACTTCTGCTCATTTTATAAAAGACTTTGACTGTGTGGAAATGTTTTAAATTTTCACACCATTTTCTATTACTTTATGTTATGATATGCTAAGTGGCTTGTATGAGGCCTCTCGGTGTCTTGTACACCTTGTTGCATCCATGGGGTACCCCTGGGTCGTGACAACACTAGAAGTTGTTCCCATTCGCTTTGACTAGAGAAGTAACAACATTGTTAGAAAACATACTAGAAGCATCTATCACTACCTAGATAAAAGTTCACAGAAACATTCTTGGAGAGGTTCTTTTTTCCAAGTTAACATATGTAGCTTACACCTTGTTTAGATGGTTGTTACCCTATATATTGTATTGTATTGTTAGCTTAAATGCAATGCTTGTTTTATTTGTTACTTAAATTGTATTGTATCGTATCGTTTCGTTTAAATCCATCATTAGGTAACGACGAAAACACTCATTTTATGTAATAACCGATTTGGTGTGATTGTTCCTTATCTTAATATTTTTTTTCCTATTTTGTCTTTATTTATTATTTAGTAATTATATTTCATCTTTTACCCTACCTTTTCATAGTGGGTCTACCTCATACCCTACTTTTCTTATATGTTTATTATTAAAATTAAGGATGTGTTACATTATGTAACGACGGAAAAATGATACAATCTATCCAAATATTATATTCATTAAAAAATACAGTATGATACAATACAATACAATATGATATATTTTGAAACAATACGTAACAACCATCCAAACAAAGTGATAGGGATGAGATTAGAAACTTTAGATAAGTACCAGATGAAGCACTACATGTAATGACCCGATTGGTCATTTTTAGAAAGTTTCGTGAATTTAGCATTTTACTCCTATATTTGACCCCGATTCCTCCATGATTGAGTTTTGAAAATTTGGTTTTGAACTTTGAGTTGAAAGTTGAGAATTTGGTAAGCTTTGATTTTGGATGGGTAAGTTGTTAAGAATGTGGTTTTCAGTGTCTTTTGGAGTTTTGAGTGTTGGAATGGAATTCCATTGATTTCATCATCCCATCATGTGAAATTTGATCCGTGAGAGTTGTCAGTTACAAATTTTGAGTCTTTTTAAGGATTTAAAGTCCTAAGTTATGAAATTGTGAAATTTAGCCTTTGGGTTGACTTTGGTCAACATACGGAGTTTGGATGCTTGGATTGAAATTATGAGAGTTTCGTTGATTTCGAGGTATGATTTTAGGCTTGGTTGAGGTCTTGGTTGATTTTTGAGAGGTCCCAAGCTTATTTTGGCCTTTTAGGCGTTGAGTTAATTTCTTGTGAATTTCACAGATGTCCGGTCAAGGAGACCTCAAATTTGTGTTGTGACAGTTCCATTGAGTCCGGAACGTCAAGTATAATTAATTTACATATGTGGTTTGTGTGCATGGGGTTCTGAACGAATCTCGAGGGTCCTTTCGATGTTTTGAGAGTTGACTGATTTTTTGGTGCCTGAGTTCTATAACCTTAACTTTTGTGATAGGCCTTCCACTTTAGAGAGCTCTGCTTTAGCAAAGATGGGTTTGATAAAGCAAAGGAAAAGTTTTTGTAGGGTTCACTTAAATCGACAAGGGCTCGCTTTAGCGATGGTTGCTTAAGCGAATCCTGGTTTGCAAAAGAGAAACCCACAATTTTTGTGCGGTTTGCTTAAGTGAACCTATGGTTGCGTAAGCGCATCAGATGGGGTTTATGACCTGCCATTTTCGGGGTTTAAGCCCCATTTCTCCATTTTTGAGTTCTGAGAGCTTTGGGGTGGCAATTTGGACCACATTTTCAAGGGAAAACTTTTGGATAACGATTAATAACTCTAAATCTTCAATTACCCATTATTGTTTATGGATTTATGTGTTCAAATTAAGCTTTTCGAAATGAGAAATTTGGGGTTCTCTTCATGGACCAAAGAACATAGTAATTGGTCATTGTGAACTGTTTTTGAGTCCCCTTTCGGAGTGATTTTCCCAAAATGACTTCCTAAAGCCTTGAGTAATATTATCAACTATTAAATTTTGGATTCCAACCTTCTTTTTGAAATTGGGTTATGTGTTGATTGATCCACTTTTCTATGTAATTGATGTGGGCATAATTGTTTCCAGCATGTGATGGTGAATACTTGCATGTATATAGATTGTGTGGCTTTGAAAGTGGTTTGGATAGGGAAGACTCTACTCTTAGAGTGATTATTCACTGATTTAAGTCAAGTAATCTCCTAAAGGTTGTATTCTAGTAGGATTTATGCACTTCCTTTGTTGCTTGTGTGTTGGGAGTAATGGGGATGAGGTGTAAGGGTTTAATTTTCCACTTGATACATCTAAATAAATAAAAAGGGGTTAAAACTAAAAAGGCTATGTGATGAACATGATGATGTGAATTGCCTTATTGTGACCGTTGTTGATTGATTGATAAAATACTTGAAAGCATGAATGTGGACTTGAATTTTGTGAATTGTTGTCTCTTCCGTGTGGTGTTATATTGCTTGTGTGCATTGATTGTGAACACTTTATGAAACATGTGATGGTTAATGATGCCAATGTATTTTTCCAGTGAGTGTTATGATGCCAGGGTCTTTGCCGACGAGTGTTGTGTTGCCAAGGTCATTTCCGAGAAATGTTTATAAAGCAGATGGGAAATGGTTCTGGCTAGTGATTTGATATAAAGTCAATGGTAAGTGGTTCTGTCTAGTGATTTGATATAAAGTCGACGCGAAATGGTTCCGGCTAGTGATATTGTGCCGATGGGAAATGGTTCTGGCAATAGATTGTCTAGTGTGACTTGATGCCTTTGATACTTATGCATGACTTGCATGCTAATTATGAGTTATGTACTTTTTGCGTGTGACTGAACTGCTTGACCTTGAGAATAACTTACTTGATTAGTTTGATTGTGGATTGTGACTATTGAACCATGGATATTGGGCCTTATGAGCCATGTATTGTAGGATTGCTAGGTTGGGCTGATTTCTGTGCAGGTTGTAGTTTGTGAGGAGGTTCAGTGGGAGTGTATGAGGTATTCGATTTCTAGCCAGAGTTGCTTGTTGTGTACCATGTTTTTTTTTCACCCCCTGCTTCTACAGTTGTATAAGTTCCAAGCCCGGACACATGTGTTCTTCTCCTTCTTCTTTTACTGAAATTCGAGGCTTGTTGAAGGACTTGAGAGGTAGTTGCTTGTCATCTCGGTGGACCCCTTTTTTCCTTTTATCATGATTTGTTCTACTTGAGAAGCAAAAACATTTAAGACTTGTATTTTTCTTTCGAATTGTGTATTTTCATTAGTGGCTTGTACACGTGACAACCAAATTTTGGAGGTTTTAATAGAAAGAATAAGTTTTCTGCTTTATCTTGTTCTTGCATTATTGTTTTTCTGCATATCTTTCATTTTCTTTGAGTTGGAGCTGACTTGTTTTGGTGAATTGACAAGTGCAATCACATCCATTTTTAGGTCGTGACAAATGGTATCAGAGCCCCTGCTTCATAGGTCTCGCGTGCGTACAAGCCAAGTCTAAGTAGAGTCTTGAGGATCGGTACGGAGACACCTGTACTTATCTTCAAGAGGATACAAATATTGTAAGGAAACTTCCTTTATTCATCCTTTCATATCTTCCGTGGTTACCTTCGCTAGTACTGAGTTGTCGCGTGTTGTTTTCGCAGATGCCAAGGACCAAAGATTTTGTTTCTAGTGGTAGAGGGGAGACAGTCCCCAAGCCTATTGTTAAGACCCCAGCTACAAGTAGAGGTAGGGCACGTGCTAGAGGTTATTCTCATGGAGTAGCACAAGCTAGAGGTTGTGCTTGTGGAGCAGCACCACTAGCGGTAGAGCTAGAGAGGCTTCTCCTGAGCCACAGGTTGAGATTGCTAATGATCAGGTTACTCCTGAGTTTGGAGATCTTTTATTTAAGGAGACATTGTTGAGGATGCTAGATATGTAGGAGAACTACTCTCAGGGTAGTGCGACATGTATGCCTCAGGGTTCTCAGATGAGGGTAGGGTGCGAAGACCCCAGGTCAGCAACAGACTCTGGGTATTCATGTTCAAGTGGGCCAGTCACCAGTAGTTACTACACAGACAGTTGGTGCATAGATTTCTCCCGAGGTTATTTTGATGGTGGCTAATCATTAGTGTTATGAGATGTTTCAGAGGATGAAACAACTCTAATTTCAGGGCGGTAATACCGAGGATGCTTATGAGTTCTTGACTTTGTGCGATGATGCTAGAGGTAGTGGGTATGGTTGATTCTCGTTGTATTGAGTTTGTTGCACTTCATCTTCGTGGTCACACCAGGGAATAGTGGAGGAATTTTGTGAGGTCTAGACAAGTAGGATCTCCCCCGGCAGAGTTTGATGTGTTCTCTAGTGCTTTCCTGGACCGCTTCATTCCTTGGAGCGTGGAAGAGGAGAGTCATCTAAGGGTTCAGACCTTGACTCAGGGTAGTTTGTCTGTGATTGAGTATGAAGCCCGTTTCTGTGAGCATTGTAGGCATGCTATGACTATTGTTCTAGATGAGGCAAAGAGAGTATGTGGATTTGTGAGAGGGTTGAATTTCTCCGTGAGGTATTGTGTGTTCAAAGCAGTCAGAGAGGGGGCTTCCTTCCATCCCATTGTGAACACCACTAATGAAGCACATTTGATGGTTTTAGAAGAGTTTGGGGATCCCTAAGAGGGCCTGCTTTTCTGGTAAGTTTTCTGGTGCTTCATCTGGAGGAAGAGGTTCCCACAAAGGTAGTAGTTACTGTTAGTGTTGTGTACCGATTCAGCTGAGAGTGGGCAGTCAACCCGAGGATCTTATGGTTCTGACGAGGTAGCCATGGTAGTTTTTCTGGTTCGCATCAGCAGGTATCTACTTCGAGATCTTGTTTTACTTGTGAGGATCCAGGTCATATGATGTGACAACTTCCTCTACAGACTTATTCATGATCTCAGTGTTCTTATGCAACTGCTCCAATTAATGATTCAATGGCTCCGCCCTGGGGTCGAGGTAGAGGTCAGGTCGGTAGAGGTGGAAGGATTTCTTGTATGGGGTACTCCAGTTCCGCAGGGTGGAGGTAGAGGTTCTACTCAAGCTAGAGGAGGCTGAGATGGATAATGCTATGCTTTTACATGGATGCCATTGGCTAAAACTTCTGATGTTGTGATCACAGGTATCGTCCTAGTTTGCCATCGACGTGAGTTTGCATTGTTTGATCTGGGGTCTACTTTCTCATATGTGTCTACCTATTTTGTTGTTGTGTTGTCTAATTGTATGCATGTGCCTATTCATGTTTCTATACCAGTGGGTGAATCCTTAGTGGTGGATCGAGTGTATCGATCTACCTATTTTGTTGTTGTGTTGTCTAATTGTATGCATGTGCCTATTCATGTTTCTATACCAGTGGGTGAATCCTTAGTGGTGGATCGAGTGTATCGATCCTGTCTTGTTTCTTTGGCTAGGTGTGATACTTGGGTAGACTTGATTAGTTTGGGATGGTAGACTTTGACATCATATTGAGGATGGTAGATTTTGACATCATTTTGGGGATGGTACACTTTGACATCATTATGATACTTGCAAATTTAGTTAACGTTTATTCTCTTCTGTAGGGAAGATAAACTTATTACACTTCCCACCGAGAATATTATAATACAATTATTTTTAACCTGATTTGTTTTTCTATCTTCATCCATGAAGAATCTATTTGAAACTAAGTTTATGTTGGTAAAATTTTAAAATAGAATAATAACAGAAAGATTTTTACATTTGAGAATACTTTTATTATTTAATAATTGTCTTTACGAACAAATTTCTCCATTATTAATGAGACATTCGGATCAAGGCAGTCAAGAAATGCATAAAATCTATCAATGAAAATATGACAGAAGTATGATGTCGAGAAGTTGGTCTTTTCTTGTAAAGCCACATGAACAGACATGGAAAGAGTATAATAAATAAAAATAGAATACGCAAACTAGTTCATAATATTTAAATAAAATACATTGTAAATCATGATCATTAAATTATCATTCACCAACAACAATCAAAATGGCTAAGCCACATTAATAAATATATTTAATCACTTATACACACTAGCAGTAGAAGTTTTTACTTCAACTTTGATCAGGTGTTTGCATTTAACACAACATCTGCACCAGTCCCACTAATTTCAGCCTGAGACACAATAACTTGATCATTGATATAGTTTGTATGTCTTCAGCTGAAAAGAAGAACGTCTTGTTAGTATTTTTCAAAATAAAAAAGCTTCAAAATAGACTGAATCAAGAATTAAATTAGAATAAAAGTGTACTAAACTTTTAGAAAATATAACTTATTCAAAGTCTTACCAGCTTGGACACCTTGTTCAGTGTCTTCTAAATATGGTTTACCCCTATAAATAGAAGAAACCAAAATAAACAATTATAATTTAGTTGTAAGAAAAATTGAATAAGTTTAAACTAAAAATTGTTGATAATGCATAAGGAACACAATCAAACAAAGATATTAAGATTTCATAATATTTACTCAGAAATAATAAGAAAAGTGATAGAAAACTTAAATATTAAGAAAATGAGAAAGGAGAAGGATTTGACATAAATGTAGTGTAACATGTCAGTTTCAAATGATTTTTGTTCCTCAATATATGCTTTAGCTTGTTTTTTTATATGGAAAAGTTTTGTTTGCACCTAGATCCTTATAAAGTTGCATGTCATAAAAATAAAATGGACTTGGATTAAAATCAACTCATTTATTTTATATAGATTATTTAGAATAGGTTCAAGTGATGTGGTACTTGAAATAAAGGATTCATAGGTCACGTCTTAAAATGAAAAGATAGTCATATATATAAATTAGAACAAAAAGTCAAAAATATTGTTTTACTTACATTATAACTATAGCCAGCAAGTTTACCCATTTTGCGATATTTCACATTCTTTAACCATCCAGCCGGCAACTAAGAATCATCAACAACGTTGCTAGATTGCTTCTTTTTTCTATTTCTGTTCTGTTGTACCTCATCTTTCGCACTGTTAGATTGCATTTTTTTTCTTTTTCTCTTCTCTTTCACCTCAGTTTTTGCATTGCTAGGTTGTTCAGATTCTTGATCATTATCTAAGGGGCTTTTCTCCTTTGAGCAAATGATCTGGGGTAGATCTAGTGCTTTGTGTATGGGTTCGACATAACCCACAACTTTGGGTCAAATTATGTATATGTATAAATTAAATAACTTATTAAGAATCCAATAAAATATGTTTTTAGAATTCAAAATCCATACTTAAAAGTCAGACCTTCGCCTCCTCGAATCATGCTTGGAGTTAGTACATCATTTACATGTTCGAAAGAACATTGTAACTTTAGCTTAGATCCTGTATATATATTTTAAATTTTATTTACTATATATAAATATTTTTTCAAGAATTCAGTATTTTGTGTTTTCTAGAATTTAGAATCCATAATTTAAAATTGTTACCTTCTAATCCACTAATCGAGGTCGAAACTAGAGACTTATCTAAGAGTTCAACAGAAGCCAGAAACATTGAATCAGATCTTGTATATGAGTTTAAAAATTCACTTAATATGTATAATAACTTATTAAGAATCCAATAAACTGTGTTTTTTAGAATTTAAAATCCATAAACTTGAAAATCTTAGCTTTGCCTCCTTGAATCAGGCTTGGAGTCAGTACTTCTTTTAGATGTTCGAAAGAACCTTGTAGCTTTGACATAGATCATGTATATGTGTTTTAAATTTATTTAATATATATAAATAATTTTTCAAGAAATCAATTTTTTAATTTTCTAGAATTCAAAATTCAAAGTTTTTAAATCTTACCTGCTAGTCCACTAATTGAGATTGGAGGTAGAGATTTGTTGAAGAGATTATCAGAAGCTAGTATTGACTCAGATCCTCCTGTATATTTGTTTAGCAATTCACTCAATATGTATAAATAACTTATTAAAATTCCAATAAACTTAGTTTTTTTTAATTCATAATTTAAAAATTTAAAAATTTTACCTTCGCTTTCTTGAATCAGGTTTGGAAGTACTTTGTCTACAAGTTTGACAGAACCTTGTAGCTTTGGCTTGGATCTTGTATATGTATTTTAAATTTATTTAATATATATAAATGATTCTTAAGAACTCACTGTTTCATGTATTCTAGAATTCAGAATCCATAAATTTAAAATCTTACCTTATAGTCCACTAATTGACTTTGGAGCTATAGAGATATATCTAACAGTTCAGCAGAAGCTAGTAGCATTGACTCAGATTATGTACATGTGTTTAAAAATTCACTTAATATGTATAAATAACTTATTAAGGATCCAATAAATCATGTTTTTTAGAATTTAAAATTCATAAACATAAAAATCTTACCTTCGCCTCCTAGAACAAGGTTTGGAAGTACTTTTTCTACAAGTTCGATAGAACCTTGCAGCTTTGGAGCAGATCCTGTATATGTATTTTAAAATGTATTTAATATATATAAATAATTTTTCAAAAACTCATATTTTTATCTTTTCTAGTATTCAGAATCCATAAACTTAAAATCTTACCTTTCTAACCCACTAATTGAGGTCGGAGCTAGAGATTTATCTAAGAGTTCAGCAAAAGCTAGTAGCATTGACTCAAATCATGTATATGTGTTTAACAATTCACTTAATCTGCATCACTAACTTATTAAGAATCCAATAACTGTGTTGTTTTAGAATTCAAAATTCATAAACTTAAAAATCTTACCTTCGCCACCTCAGGGTTGGAGCTAGTACTTTGTCTACAAGTTTTACAGAATCCTGTAGGTTTGGCTCTGATCTTGTATATTCATTTTAAAATTTATTTGATAGATATAAATAATTTATCAAGCACTCAATTTTTTATGTTTTCTAAAATTCAGAATCCATACACTTACAATCTTACCTTCTAGTCCACTAATTAAGGCCAGAGCTAGAGATTTATCTAAGTGTTCAGTAGAAGCTAGTAGCATTGTTTAACAATTCATTTATTATGTATAAATAACTTATTAATAATCCATTAAATTGTGTTTTTGGTATTCAAAATTGTAACACCCCAGAACATTTTTGAGCTAAGATACGAACCGTTCTTCATAGTGAGTGAGAATTTTTTTCAAGGAATTTAAAATTTCTTGAGTGTTAAGGTCAATAGACGTAGCACCTTAAGTTCCAAGAAAAACCTAAGAGAGTTCATTCAAGTCATTCCTAAGTTTTACTGAACTTTTGGATAAACTTGAAACGACCATAACTCCTATTACAAGATGATCTAGGTGAGCTACAAGATAAAAAATTAAAGCCCTTCGAGTTCTCTTTCCAACGCCACTGAGTTTGCTAAATTCTGAGCTCTGAGTAAAAAGTTATGACTGATTTACTAACGACGCACAAACCTGGCAGCAGCTCCGCGATGGCTCTGCGTTACGGAGCCAATACGGACCTCACTGCCTGGTAAAAAATCATTCCGACTCCCAGCTCGTTTTATTTATTTATTGAAGGGTATTTTAGTCCTAAAACCCCTTAGGAGGTCATCTAAATTACCCTAAACGTGTAGAAAACCAGTTTTTCATAAATCAAACCCTCTCATCCACTCCAAAATTCTACGCTCAAGAAAAATCAAGAAACGCTAAGGCTAAGTTCATCTTCCCAGATTTTCCGTCAAGTTCTTCAAGAAGATGATTCTTTCAGGTATGTAAGCTTTCATAGTGTGGGGTCTGTTCTCCCTCACGCCAATCATGTTTAATTCTATCCTTGAATTCCTTTTTTTGAGATTGAATTATTGAGTTCTTGAGAAATTCTGGAGTTTTAGCCAATATTGATAATCTTATTGACAACTTGAGGTTTGTGCTTCATTCTTTGATAATGAAGTTCTCATTGAGTACTATAGACGAGGGTTTGCGAATAAGATGAGTTAATTGATAGTTCCTTGTGTGGGTTTCGCTGAAATTGTTTTGAGTTAAAAGAATTCATGAAATTTGACCTTAGAATTGCAGTAGGTGTGAGTTGATTCCAGTTTGAGAGAGGAAGAAAAGATCGGGAAAAAATATGTGCCCAGCTCCGCGTCGCAGAGGTGTTTTAAACATTCAGTCACACGAAAAGTACCCCGCTCTCCGCGTAGTGAAGAGGATACGGAGTCCACTGTCCCAAAATTTATTTTTTTGCGACCAAAGATTTAATTCCATCTCCGCGTCGCGCCAGTGTTCTTTAATTTGGGTCTTCTCCCGTTCTTGTGATCAACTATCTTAACCCTCCTAAAACATTGAGTGGTCCTACATTCCGAAGCATAACCCTTGAATCCATAATTCAAATTCAAGGTAGAGTTTAGGGGTTAAGTTTTGAGAATTCATTCGAACATTCTAAGAAAGTCCCTTTGAGCCCTTTTGAGGAGTCTTCTACAACTTTTAGTAATTTGTTTCAAGGCTCAAGTAAGTGGGTAGGAGGTTGAGGAAAATGTGTTCATGTGCCTACTTTGCCATCACTAGAACTTTCCTATAATAAACCATAACTCTTGAATTCATAATTCACATTCAAGAGAGAGTTAAGACTAGAGTTCAAGAAAGCCTTTGAATTCAACTGTAAATCCTTTGAGATCAACTACCGAATTGAACTAAGTTTTGAGGAAGTAAGTCAGAGAATAAGAAGAGTCGCATACATGAGTTCCATATTGTTATGTAGACCATCGAGTCGAGTTGTTTCATGCCCATTAATCCGCATGAACTTCATAAGTTGAGCATCCTTCTGAGAAGTGGTATCTTCAAGTTCTAAGCCTTTAAGTGTTGAGTTCCTAATCCCTTTTGAGAAGTATCTTTGAGACCTTGAGTTGAACATTTCATGCCCATAATCCGACATGAACACTATAAGTCGAATAGTCTTGTGATGAGTAGTATCCTTGAAGTTCTTGAGTTCCAAGTATTGAGTTCTATCTATGGTTATTGAAATCCTTGCATTGAGTCGTTCACGTCCATAATTCGGAATGAACCATATTTTAAAAAGTCTTGTACAAATATTTTAACTTTGTTTTAAGAGTTAAGCTTTGAAGTTGAGTAAAGAGTAAGAGTAAAGTTCATTTTCTTTAAAATGTTATATGGGAACTAAGTATTCCCAAAACTAAATGTTTCCACATTTTAAATGAGAGAAAACTGAGATTTTCAAAAGAGTTTTGAGCAAGAAAGGGAATATAGATTTCAAGAGAGCTTTTAAGCTAAGTTTTGAGTAATTATCTCAAACCTAAGAAAAAGTTTTGTTTTTACAAAAACATGAGCTCAGTATATTTTGGGAGTAGTATTGTGCACCGATATGGGGATGTGAGTGCATATTAACTCAAGTCTCCATAAGCCATTTAGCCATCATGGGTAGAAAAGGGTCATACTTTTTAGTTGATTCCTTAGTGCTTTTTAGCATAGACTAGTGGTTCCACTTAGTGAGTTAGGTTCTATACCCCCGGCAAGGTATAGGACTGTCCTTGGCAGCGTGAGTAAGACGATGCATCACCACTTAGACTCATAGTGGTGGTTGTCGATTAGAGAAACTCCCACTAAAACTATATTACTTTATTATATAAGTAAATTTGAGTTTGTTATTGCATTTTCTTTAACGAACTAAGTTATTTTTAATGTTTTATAAAGCTTTCCATATATTGCATGTGTATTGTTGCTTTATATTGAGTTGAGTACCTAGAGTCGAATATCATATCTTTGAGTTGAATATCTAATCTCTGAGTTGAGTATCTTATCCTTGAGTAATTTTGAGCTGAGTAAGTTTGAGTAGTTTTGAATATCCTTGAGTATTCCTTGAGTTGAGTAAGTTTGAGAAGAGGTAAGTATGTTTCTTTTTTATCAAGTTTTAAGCTTATGTTTATGTTTTAGAATTCCCCTTACATGCTCGTACATTCCACGTACTGAGCCAATTGGACTGCATCTTTTCATGATGCAGACATAGGTATTCAAGATCATCAACAGGAGATTCGTTGATACATCCGGGAGTTCAAGTTAGCTATGCTGAGCCTCCTTGTTTCCGGAGAATTTCATTTACTTTTCAGTTTAGTTAGGATGTCGTGGGTGTTGTCCCGACTTCCATCTTTATCAGTTAGAGGCTTCATAGATAGTCAGTATAGTTAAGAAGTCTATATTTTTCATTTATTTTACTAAATGTTTTAAAGACTTAAGTTGTCTATTTTTTGGCGAGTTGAACATATTATTTTTATTCTAAGTTGTTCATTTGAGTTAGAGTTTTGAAAAATTGAGTTTGTTGAATTTTATTCGGTTTTAAGCTATTGCATGCTTAAGTTAGTCTTCCGCTTCTAGTCAGCCAGTATCAGTGTTCACTTGGGGACCATCAATTATTCTTGAGTACCGGCCACGTCCAGGATGTAGACTCGGATCGTGACAAAATTGGTATCAGAGCATAGATTTTAAGTGTCCTAGGGTGTCTATGAAGCTGTGCCAGTAGGGACTTGTTTATGGTTTTGAGGACCCCACTTCTATAAATGAGGTACTACAGACATTTTAGAAAAGTTTCCCTTCTTTCATACTCTTAATTTTGTAATAGAGCTAAGTCATAGAGATTTATCCATACTCGTGCGTTTTTCAGAATTATTCATTCGTCTACCTATCATACTAGATGTGGTTGAAAAGTAGAGTCAGTTCTTTGTCGATGAGTTGCTCTTAGCAAGAGTCTTGAGAAAGACATGAGACTCCAGAGGGGCTTGAGAGAAGCCCAAGAGTAAGTTATGTGTAGAGTTTCAGAGTAATGCCCTCATATTCATATGAATTGTGCATTTGAGCTAAAAGCGAGTTGTACTCTTTTCCCTAAGCCTTGTTTTCAACTGAGATTCTTATGAGGAAGTATGTTTAGAGCTTGGGTAATATTTCCCCCAAAACGTAGCATGAGTTACCAGATCATGAGTATTTGTACTGAAAGATCCCAGAGTTAGTATGCAGAGGTATATAGATCTATGAAAGAGAGATAGTGATGGGACAGATTATGTTATTGTAGTCATGCACCGAGTAAGTTGTTGATGAGGAGTTTTCCCTTATGGGTAAACTAAGAAGTGATGAGTTGTGAAGGTTCCATCATTGGAGGTAGAGTGAGTTGTAGCTAGAAAGGAGTTTGTGATGAAGTGTAAGTTGTGTAGGTAATGACCAGGTGTAGGTGTTGAATAGAAGAGCATGAGTATTCATGAGGTGATAGATCTAAGCTAGACTTATGATTTTGAGGGATAGCCCATAATATTAAAAGTGTTATAGAACTAATTAGGCATTGATGTATAGTGAATGAGTGCATAGTACTCAAGTTGTGATTGGAAATGGGATAGTAAATTGTAAGTATGATTACTAGGAGTTGGGGATTGACTATTTGTCATAAGGTCCTGGTGGACGAGTGTTTCTGAGTTTTTATCTAGTAGTTGTAAATTAGTATAGTAACTGGGCAATCATATTAATATTCGAGTTTATTCATAAACATTAAGCTTGAATTTGAGATGAGTGTTATGATCAAAGGAATTGCAACATGAGGATGATGATGTTAGTCTTAAAATTTTATCTAGAAGACTTGACATAGAGTAGGTGAGGAATTTAGGTGATTAACTGCAATAGATATGAGTGGTACAACTGAGAGACCGTAACGTCTAGATAAAGGCAGTGAAGTGTGGCTAAGTCACAAGATTAACAAGAGCAATAAGTGGTGTGCCGAGATGGTATGTTACCAGATGAGGTTCCAATTAAGTTATGATTTTCCATGTGTGCCTAGATAGGCATAATTGAGTTGTTAATGTGGAATAGGTCCATAGATTTCAAGTCTTAGCTTTAGACCTAAGGGGGGGAGAGGATAAGATGAGAAATCAAGTCAAGTGTTGATAATTTCCTAAGGAGCTGATTAGTAGGAGTCCATGTAGTTGTGAAACACTTCTATTAGTTGTTAAAAGGGTTGGAAAGAGGGACACCTATCGCGTCGTCGTCGTCGCTCGCTCGGCTTCGACCTTAGAAAATGATCGATCGAGAGATTATTTTTAGCTAAAGTTTGTTTTAATTATTTAGTTAATTATTTATTTAATTAATTAAATTGAATTAAATAGCCAAAACATTTCAATTATTTAGTTAATTAACCAAAACGTTCTGTCCGACTCGGATTTGCGCGACCCATTTTATTTAAAACACTTTCACATTTTAATTTGAATTTCCCGCCGTTGGAGATGATTGTTCTGAAAGGTTGCAACTTTCATGAACAACCATGACCGTTTGAAAGGTTGCAAACTTTCATAAATGGTTGAGTGGTGTCTGAACGGTTGCAACCTTTCGGAACCGGTTCCTTTTGCCTATAAATACCTTTTATTCCTCAGATTTTTACTTCCGAAATTTCTGAATTCTTCTTCTTCTTCTTCTGCACAAAACTTAATCGTGCACTTTACTGCCGTTGAGTGGCTCGCTGACACTAGAGTTTTGGGTATCAGTACACTGGTGATTGAGATCATTCTATCCTGGGAGGACATATTCCAAATCAAACCCCAGATACTAGAGGGGAATAATTTCCTTAAGGGGATACTATGCATTCAGCGGTCTTGATATTCTTTCCATTTTGATTTTTCAGATTCTGGTACGTTTTTATAGATTTTAGTTTTGTTAATTATTTTTTGTTCTTCACTCTTTATTCAAACTTTGGTAACTTCGTGTTTCTGCAAAGTTTGTTGAAATCAGTAGTACTGTTTTAAACACAGATTGCCTAACACTACATTTCCATCGTTGCAAAGAATATTACATGAATGAATTAGGGTTAGGACGAAATCCCATATTCTTGAATTGTTCTTGAATATTTATGAAACCCAAGAAGCCTTTATAAATGTACTTAAATTTCTTGATAATTTTTTACCCGTCAGTTTTCTAAGATTTTTAACCTGAAGTTACGATTGATTATTGAGACAAGAAATTTTTATCTTGAGAACTACTTGAATAATTTTCTCTATGATTTCTTGATAACTCTTTGATGATATCTTGGAAAATGTTATGAACACTAGACTATGAGTTATGGATGTTCCCAAATGTGAGACCTTATGATACTTTCTTATGATTCTCTAACTTTATTGTTATGATATGATATATGTTTCTCATGAATGTAAAATTCTGATACATGGATTTTAGTTTCACTATATGATGATATGAATTAAAACTATGAAGTATGGTCCTTTAATGTTATGAATATGAGCCTACGGGTTATCCCATGATCTTAAGGGAGATAAATACTTAATCGATAAGGCAACCTAAATGACGAATGTTTGAAACTACATTTACTGATGAAGGTTAAGTATCATAGAGTTAATTCGGGTGACTCCTTCTTTATGCCCCTAGTAAGGGCTAGTTATGGATCAACATGATATGTACACATATGTCTAATAATAGACAAGGTATGAGATGACTTAGCTGATCGGGCCAAGATCATACTTCATGTGCTCACATGGTGGTTTATGTTGGTTAAACTAGTAGACTCTCATGATGAACTAAAATATGATACAAGAGGTATCCTTAAGACAGTCTAAATGACCTCATCTTTTAACCTTCATATGTTATGATTATTACTATGTTAACTGCTTCTATTGATCTGATATGTATGTTATGTTTCATTTCTCCATTTATATACAGTACCATTCCATATGTACTTAAGTCCGTTTAACTGGATCACTGCATCTTTTTATTGATGCAGACTCAGGTACATAAACATGTAATCAAGCTGCTTTCTTGATTTCATATCTTCTGTTATTGGTGGGCCCCTCTTTGTTTCTGGGGCTTAGTTGACACATCTCCAGTACTTATGTTTATGCGTTTAAGGTATACTTAGGGCCTTTTCCAAGTTTCACTTCTCAGTTATGTTCATAGGATTCATAGAAATATAAAAAGTTGGTTATGGTTTTGTTTGGACCTTAGTGTCCTTCGACAACAATTTAAATTCCACGACTATGTTTTATGTAAAGTATTTCTTTTACAAGACTTGTCTCTGCAAATGATTTTGGTCTTACTATTAGCTTACTTCATATAGACAAGGGAACTACCTCCTTATTCAATCATATCTTGGAAGACAACTATGGCAACAATCCAAACTAAGTCATACTACATAAGGGAACCCTTCATAACTAGCCTCAAGTCATACTTGTGCCATGTATGGATAGCATCCCATACTTGTACCCACACTACGCACCTCTTTAGACTACCATGAATGCTCACTAGTTTGGGTCTAGTCCATCTATTCTATTTTTTTCTTTTCATATAAGGTACTTCTCTATATAGTACTAGGCAAGTCATAACCCATGAATGAAATATATTTCTCAATTCAAGGCTACCAAGGAATAGCCCCCTAATAGGCTAGACCATGCTATCATTCTACTAACATAACTAGGTTAAGCTACGCTAACTACCATGGAAGTCACACTAACATGCAAGTCCAAGCTACTCTAGGAAAGGTACAAGTGTCCTATCCTAACTACCATGAAATAGTCCTAAACCAACTAAGTCATGCTACCCTTACAAGAGTACTAGAATACAAATGCAAGCTATTCATAGGGGATTATGATTCTCAACCCTAAGCTATCCTTAGGAGAGTATGAGTCCTCAATCCCAAGCTCCCATGACTAATCTAATTCAAGCTACCCTTGACATGCATCTTACAATGCAAGGTCATGCTACCCTTAGGAGAGTATGGATCATCAATCCTAATCTACCATTAGGAGAGTATAAGTGCTCAATCCTAAAGCTACCATGAAATGGTCTTGGCCAAACCAAGTCAAGCTACCATGAATGCCTCCTTACAATGCTAGTTCAAGCTACCCATAGGAGAGTATAAATCCTCAATCCTAGGCTACCATGACTACACCTAACTCATGCTACCATTTCATGCATTCTACATCGCTATGTCAAGCTTTACCTTAGGAGAGTATAGATCTTCCATCCCTAGCTATCAACCTTGGTCTTATCCTACTATGCCACACTATACATGAAGGGATCATAGATCACAACTTCAAGATATTCTAGTCTAATGTGATTTGATTCATTTTAGGTTATTAGGCCAACCTATAATCCTTCTTAGTCAGAGAACTTGAATTCCCTAGAATATTCATGTCTAGGTGTATAAGAGACAGAGAATACACAACAAGATCACATCATATTGAATTTACCCTCAAAGCTTAATTTCATTCTATCATAATCCATGTCTAAATTACAAGCTATTCAGTCACATTTTTTACTACCAAGTGATTCTAGTCATAATTGTCTCATAAAGGTTCAATTCTAACTTTACAAGTGAAGATCCTTCCTATTCAATCAAGTCTAGTTAAATTCATGATTGGATGATCCTAACTATGATCAATTAGTATTCAAGACATTGATTAAGAAAGATCACCTTAGAACCTTCAACTTTGCTTCTAATGGCATACACCCACAAAGATTACATTCATCAATTTAGATTAGGGTTTACCGTAGAAATCACATGAATTCATCATAATATCCTAAAACAAAGCTAAGTCAATCATAATTGGGTGATATCCACTTGATTGGAATCACACCCGAACCCTACCCACAATGCAAGCACAACCTTAACTAGAATGGGGTTTTGATTTCACAAGTGGGGATACTATGGGGGATCTATGGGTAAAAGATTCCATAGATGATCAAGCTTCAAATAACTTTAATCAAAGCCTTAAATAAAGTTTGAATCAATGGAGAAAACTTGACCTAGGTGCTACACTCTTCTCTTCTCTTCTCTTCTTCTTCTTCTTCTTCTTCTTCTTCTTCTTCTTCTTCTTCTTCTTTGCTTCTGGAGAGAGAATTTCTTGAGAGTAATTTGGGGTCGTGGATGAATGAGTTAAAATGATTAGTTTAGGGGTGTATTATACTTATATATATTGCTAATTAACTAACTAACCGATCTCCTTTAATCCCTAATTAATTAACTAATCAATTCCCAAACACCCAACTTAAAACTAAAACACTTAAAACTGGCAGCACCTACGACCTCACCACCTATGGATCGTAGGTTGATCTACTGGGCGTGGACCACTTCCGTAGGTAAGTTCTGCAGATCTAAATGAGCAGGCCACTGCAGCCTTTACCCATGACTCCAACCTATGGGATGTGGGTCCATCTACGGCCAGTAGATGGCATCCGTAGGTCACTAAACTTTCCAGATTTAGGGACTGTTATGGGGTCCTCCTCAAGGGCCCCTTTGGTTGGTCCTTGGGGAGTCGTACCCGGACGTTTAACCCCTAAAACCCCTATTTTAAGTGCGGGAACCATTTTTACAAGTTTTAACCCTCATACGACACTCCAAAACTCTTACCAAAAGATCTTGAACTCACTAGTTCAACTCACTAAATTACGGGGTGTTAAATTATCCCCCACTTGGGAACATTCGTCCTCGAATGACACTTTAAACACTTCTTAAAGTAAAAAATCTAACGTAGCACCCCATTATGCAAGCACTACATCTAATGCACACAACCAAGGAAGAAAACTTCAATTCCAAGCTAAACACATTCAATGCAACACAAGGGAGTAGGAACTACTTCTACCAACCCAAAATGCATGAAATTTTATATCTACTCATGTTCAAGGAGGAACTAACATCTCCTAGCTAAAGCATGCTCATCACATACTTATGGAGCCTAAATGCAAATTACTCTTAAAATGCATCTATTCAAGGAGGAATCTTTCAAATCCAAAACTAAGGCATGCTCATATAATCATCTCATGAAGTCTATATGCAAATCTTATTCAAATGTATTACAACATGAGGAAAACAATGCATATAAGTTAGTTCTATTAAGACCTAAGTATTTTCATGAATATGCATCACATAAGAAGATAATGGAAACATACTACTCACACATGACTTCAATAAAAGCAAATCAAGAGGAACCTATCATCTCATGCTAGAATAGGAG
This sequence comes from Solanum gracilifrons, assembly GCA_029582605.1. Classification (NCBI taxonomy): domain Eukaryota; kingdom Viridiplantae; phylum Streptophyta; class Magnoliopsida; order Solanales; family Solanaceae; genus Solanum; species Solanum gracilifrons. The sequence goes on from JAJOOH010003102.1 coordinate 62,089, forward strand.
TAGAAGGAAAGGATGAGGAAATTGGGAAATATCATTGGCCCTTGGCCTCCCAAGTAGCACTCTTAACCAAAATCCTTACTAAAGAATACTCCTTACCAATCTATGGAACAACTTCTTTGTTCTTCTATTTCTTAACTTGTCGGTCTATGACTTCTACTGGTACTTCTAAATTAGAGAGGTTCTCACTAAGCAAATATAGCTCACAAGCAACCGTACTAACACCACTCAAAATCTCACAAACCGGGACTAAACTTCTCATACTCTCTATACCTCTCAAGGTGAGTAGCAAGCTTAATTCATGAACATCAAGGATACTCAACAACCTTGCTATCTAAGCACATTATATCTCCCTTGGGAGCAAGCCTATACAAACTCTTTTAAGCATTAATTCTTTCATTTCTATGGTCGGAGCAAGTCATCACTTAGATTTCAGATCATCAGCAAAAAATATTCTAAGCCATGGTGAATTACACTTCTACCCTTCTTAGAGGAGTCTATTCACTCGACCCATCATTACTTAAACACCCTATTCCACCACTCTATCATCATACCTCAAAACTCATCATGACTAAGTCAGGTTCTACCATTAACTAAACATAACGATAATGCAACCCATTCATACTAAAGACAACATCACAATCTATCATCTCAAATCTCTCAAGTCACATAGCCATAATTGGTATCTCAACCAAGCTTTCTACCTCACTCCTTAAAGCATAAACCTTTCTAATAGTCGCATCCTAAAGACCATCGGATAAGGGAAAAGAGAGAGAGCTTATAGATCTGTGGCACGACTTGGAGAATGAAGAAGTGAAGTTTCTTAAGCATCCAATAGGCTCTTATTCATAAAATGTGGCTCGCTTCATATTTATGAACAAGACTCTACTAGATGTGGTTTTAGACATCCTAAATTTATCCCAAAACCTTATGCTCGGATACCAAGTTTGTCATGACCCAGGGATTCCCCTAATTGTAACACGACGTACTCGACCACGAAGGGGTCTCATACAAGTCCTTAGCATCATAACATAGGTAATTAGAAAAGTATGAAAAATTTAGAACTTCTTTACGACCATACGATCAAAAACATTTTCATAAGCAAGCGGAAGCCTTAACAACAAATTTTGTCTCATACCATCTACGTAAACTCATGAGTAAAATTCTTTGGGACACAGCCCATAAAAAGTCTAAAACATAAAGAAAAGACATAAAGGAAAAATGGGTTTGTCCTGGAAACTAGGAAGACTCACCAGTTCTTCAACTCTTCTTGATCCTTGGAAACCTAGCCATCAAAGAAACTCAATCTCCTCAACCCTACATTTGATTAGAATGTAGGCAATATCCGTTAGTACAAAATGTACTACGTATGAAAGCTAGAACAACATCATCAGAGAATTTCAAATGGTAAATCAACATAAGACATAAGCATAAGAGACAATAACATATTCATAGCATAATCATCATAGTCATATCATGGTCTTCAACATAAGAATCATATAAACATAAGTCAACATAAGACATGGTTAATGAGCATATGAGACAAGTCATAATCATATAAGCATAATTGACCTTTGGTCATCCTTACCATAATAGCACCATTCTCAACTAACATCAAAAGCATATAAGTGCAAAGCAAGAATAGCATCCCATGATACCACCGAAGCCAACTATCCCTTTTTGGTCATCTTAATCATAGTCTATGTGCACGGTTAAGTTTTAATATTCTTTACCATAAGGTTACCATACTCTTAAGTAACCTCAAGATACACTTGTGCAATGAATGAAAGGCATCCCATACTACCCTTCACACTAAGCATAGCCTTGAAGTCATCTTAGTCATATACACCCTCCCTATTGGTCTTACAATTAGCTTACTTCATATAGACAAGGGAACTACCTCCTTAGTCAATCATATCTTGGAACAAAACTATGAAAACCACCCAAGCTAAGTCATACTACATAAGGGAACCCTTCACAACTAGCCTCAAGTCATACTTGTGCCATGTATGGATAGCATCCCATACTACTACCCACACTAAGTACCTATTTAGACTACAATGATGTTCACTAGTTGGGGGCTAGTCCATATATGCTATTTGCCTCTTTTCATATAAGGTACTTCTCTATATAGTACTAGGCAAATCATAACATGTAAATGAACTATATTTCTCAATTCAAGGCTACCAAGGAATAGCCTCCTAATAGGCTAGACCATGCTATCATTCTACTAACATAACTAGGTTAAGCTAAGATGACTACCTTGGAAGTCACAATAAAATGCAAGTCCAAGCTACTCAAGAAAAGGTACAAGTGTCCTATCCTAGCTACCATGAAATAGTCCTAAACCAACTAAGTCATGCTACCCTTACAAGAGTGCTAGAATACAAATGCAAGCTATCCATTGGGGAGTATGATTCTCAACCCTAAGCTTTCCTTAGGAGAGTAAGAGTCCTCAATCCTAAGGTACCATGACTAATCTAATTCAAGCTACACTTGACATGCATCTTAGAATGCTAGGTCAAGCTACCCATAGGAGATTATGCATCCTCAATCCTAATCTACCATTATGAAAGTATAAGTGCTCAATCCTAAAGCTACCATGAAATGGTCTTGGCCAAACCAAGTCAAGCTACCATGAATGCATTCTAACAATGCTAGTGCAAGTTACCCATAAGAGAGTATAAATCCTCAATCCTAGGCTACCATGACTACACCTAACTCATGCTACCATGACATGCATTCTACAATGCTACGTCAAGCTATACCTTAGGAGAGAATAGATCCTCCATCCCAAGCTATCAACCTTGGTCTAATCCTACTAAGCCAAGCTATACATGAAGCGATCATACATCCCAACTTAAAGCTATTCTAGTCTAACATGATTTGAATCATTTTAGGTTATTAAGCCTACCTAGAATCCTTCTATGTGAGAGAACTTGAATACCCTAGCATATTCATGTCTAGGTGTATAAGAGAAAGAGAATACAGAACAAGATTACATCATATTGACTTTACCCCCAAAGCCCTTACAATGATGGCTTCAAGCCCTACTTTCAAGCTTAACTTCATTCTATCATGATCCATGTCTAAATTACAAGATATATAATCACATTCTTTACGACTAAGTAATTCTAGTCAGTATTGTTTCATAAAGGTTCAATTCTAACTTTACAAGTCAAGATCCTTTCTCTTCAATCAAGTCTAGTTCAATTCATTCTTAGATGATCCTAACTATGATCAATTAGTATTCAAGACATTGATTTAGTAAAATCACCTTAGAACCTTCAACTTTGCCTCTAATGGCATAAACCCACAAGATCACATTCATCAATTTGATTAGGGTTTACCGTAGAAATCACACGAATTCATCATAATATCATAAAACAAAGCTAAATGAATCATCATTGGGTGGTATCCACTAGATTGGAATCACACCCAAACCCTACCCACAATGCAAGCACAACCCTAGCTAGAATGGGGTTTTTGATTTCACAAGTGGGGAAACTATGGGGGCTCTATGGGTGGAAGATTCCATAGATGATTAAGCTTCGCATACCTTTAATCAAATCCCTAAAGATAGTTTGAATCCATGGAGAAAACTCGACCTAGGTGCTGCCCTCTTGTCTTCTCTTCTTATTCTTCTTCTTCTTCTTCTTTGCTTCTAGAGAGAGAATTTCTTGAGTGTAATTTGAGGTCTTGGATGAATGTGTTAAAATGATTAGTTTAGGGGTGTATTATACTTATATATGTGGCTAATTAACTTACTAACTGACCTCCTTTCACCCCTAAGTAATTCCAAAATACCCAACTTTAAACTAAAACACTTAAAACTGGCAGCACCTACGACCTCACCACCTACGGATCGTAGGTGGATCTACTGGGTGTGGACCACCTCTGTAGGTGTGGTCTGCTGATCTAATTGTGCAGACCACTGCAGGACTTGACCCATGATCCCAACTTACGGGGTGTGGGTCCATCTATGGCCAGTAGATGGCATCCTGAGGTCACTAAAATTTCCAGATTTAGGGACTGTTTTGGGGTCCTCCTCAGGGGCCCCTTTGGTTGGTCCTTGGGGAGTCGTACCCGGACGTTTAACCCCTAAAACCCCTATTCTAAGTACGGGAACAATTTTTACAAGTTTTAACCCTCCTACGGCACTCCAAAACTCTTACCAAAGGCTCTAGAACTCACTAGTTCAACTCACTTAATTACGGGGTGTTACATTATCCCCCACTTGGGAAAATTCGTCCTCCTATGACTCTTTAAACACTTCTTACAGTCAAAAATCTAACTTAGCAGCCCATTATGCATGCACTACATCTAATGCACACAACCAAGGAAGAAAACTTCAATTCCAAGCTAAACACATTCAATGCAACACAAGGGAGTAGGAACTACTTCTACCAACACAAAATACATGAAATTCTATATCTACTCATATTCAAAGAGGAACTAACATCTCCTAGCTAAAACATGCTCATCACATACTCATGGAGCCTAAATGCAAATTACTCTGAAAATGTATCTATTCAAGGAGGAATCATTCAACTCCAAAACTAAGGCATGCTCATATAATCATCTCATGAAGTCTATATGCAAATTTTATTCAAATGCATTACAACATGAGGAAAACAATGCATATAAGTCATTCTATTAAGACCTAAGCATTTCATGAACATGCATCACATAAAAAGATAATGGAAACATACTATATGCACATAACTTTAATAAAATCAAATCAAGAGGAACCTATCATCTCAAGCTAGAATAGGAGTAGAAGGAAAGGATTTGGACATTAGGACATATCAGTGGCCCTTGGCCTCCCAAGTAGCACTCTTCACCAAAATCCTTACTAAAGAACACTCCTTACCAATCTATGGAATGACTTCCTTGTTCTTCTATTTCTTCACTTATCGATCTATGACTTCTACCAGTACTTCTAAATTAGATAGGTTCTCACTAAGCAACTATAGCTCACAAGCAACCTTACTAATACCACTCAAGATCTCACATGACCCTAACAAACCGAGACTAAACTTCTCATACGCTATACAAATCTCAAGGTGAAAATCTGTAGCAACCCCAATTCATGAACATCAAGGATACTCAACAACCTTGCTATCTAAGCACATTATCTACCCCTTGGGAACAAGCCTATACAAACTCTTTTACGCATCAATTCTTTCATTTCTATGGTCGGAGCAAGTCATCGCTTAGATTTCAGATCATCACACAAAATGATTCTAAACCATGGTGAATTACACTTCTACCCTTCTTAGAGGAGTCTATTCATTCAACCCATCATTACTTAAACACCCTATTCCACCACTTTATCATCATACCTCAAAACTCATCATGACTAAGTCGGGTTCTACCATTAACTAAATATAACCATAACGTAACCCATTCATACTAAAGACAACATAACAATCTATCATCTCAAATCTCTCAAGTCACATAGCCATAATTGGCATCTCAACCAACCTTACTCCCTCACACCTTTTAGCATAAACCCTTCTAATAGTCACATCCTAAAGACCATCAGATAAGGGATAAGTGAGAGAGAGAATATAGATCTATGGCACGACTTGGAGAATGAAAAAGTGAAGTTTCCTAATCATCCAATAGACTCTTATTCATAAAATGTGGCACGCTTCACATTTATGAACAAAACTCTACTAGATGTAGTTTGCGACATCCTAAATTTATCCCAAAAGCTTACGCTCTGATACCAAGTTTGTCATGACCCAGGGGTACCTCCTAGATGTAACACGGCGTACTTGACCCCGAAAGGGTCTCATACAAGCCCTTTGCATCATAACGTAGGTAATTAGAAAAGTATGAAAAATTTAAAACTTCTTTAAGACCATACAATCGAAAAAAATTTCATAAGCAAGCGGAAGCCTTTACTACAACCTTTGTATCAAACCATCTACTTAAACTCATGAATAAAAGTCTTTGGGACGCAACCCATACAAAGTCTAACACATAAAGAAAAGACATAAAGGAAACATGGGTTTTTCCTCGAAGCTATGAGGACTCACCAGTTCTTCAACTCTTCTTGATCCTTGGAAACCTAACCTTCAAAGCAACAAAATATCCTCAACCCTACATTTGATTAGAATATAGGCAATATGCGTTAGTAAAAAATATACTAAGTATGAAAGCTAGCACAATATCACAAGATAATCTCAAATGGTTACTCAAAATAAGACATAAGCATAAGCGATAATAACATAATCATAGTATAATCATCATAGTCATATCATGGTTTCCAACATAAGCACCATATAAACATAACTCAACATAAGACATTTTTAATGAACATAGGAGACAAGTCATAATCATATAAGCATAATTGACCTTTTGGTCATCCATACCATAATACCATTCTCAAGTAACCTCAAAAGCATCCAACTGCAAAGCAAAAATAGCATCCCATAATACCACCCACACCCAGTATCCCTTTATAGTTATCTTAATCATAGTCTATGTGCATGGTTAAGTCTTAATCTTCTTTAGAATAAGGGTACCTTACTCCTAAGAAACCTCATGACACACTTCTGCAATGCATGAAAGGAATCCCATATTACCCTTCACACTAAGCATAGCCTTGAATTCATCTTAGTCATATTCACCCATCCTTTTGGTCTTACTATTAGCTTACTTCATATAGACAAGGGAACTACCTCCTTAGTCAATCAGATCTTGGAAAGCAACTATGAAAACAACCCAAGCTAAGTCATACTACATAAGGGAACCCTTCACAACTAGCCTCAAGTCATACTTGTGCCATGTATGGATATCATCCTATACTACTACCCACACTAAGTACCTCTTTAGACTACCATGAATGTTCACTAGTTGGGTTCTAGTCCATCTATTCTATTTGCCTTTTTTCATATAAGGTGCTTCTTTATATAGTAATAGGCAAATCATAACTAATGAACTCTATTTCTCAATTCAAGGCTGCCAAGGAATAGCCGCCTAATAGGATAGACCATGCTATCATTCTACTAAAATAACTAGGATAAGCTAAGATAACTACCTTGGAAGTCACACTAAAATGCAAGTCCAAGCTATTCTAGAAAAGGTACAAGTGTCCTATCCTAGCTACCATGAAATAGACCTAAACCAACAAAGTCATGCTACTCTTACAAGAGTACTAGAATACAAATACAAGCTATCCATGGGGGAGAATGATTCTCAACCCTAAGTTATCCATAGGAGAGTATGAGTCCTCAATCCCAAGCTACCATGAATAATCTAATTCAAGCTACCCTTGACATGCATCTTACAATGCAGGGTCATTCTACCCTTAAGAGAGTATGGATCCTCAATCCTAAGCTACCATTATGAGAGTTTAAGTCCTCAATCCTAAAGCTACCATGACATGGTCTTGGCCAAACCAAGTCAAGCTACCATGAATGCTTCCTAACAATGCTAGTTCAAGCTACCCATAGGAGAGTATAAATCCTCAATCCTAGGCTACCATGACTACACCTAACTCATTCTAAAATGACATGCATTCTACAATGCTACGTCAAGCTATACCTTAGGAGAGTATAGATTCTCCATCCCAAGCTGTCAACCTTGGTCTTATCCTACTAAGCCAACCTATACATGAAGGGATCATACATTACAACTTAAGCTAGTCTAGTCTAACATGATTTGATTTATTTTAGATTATTAAGCCAACCTAGAATCCTTCTATGTATGAGTACTTGAATCCCTTAGCATATTCATGTCAAGGTGTATAAAAGAAGGAGAATACACAACAAGATTACATCATATTGACTTTACCCCCAAAGCCCTAACAATGATGGCTACAAGCCCTACTTTCAAGCTTAACTTCAGTATATCATGATCCATGTATAAATTACAGGCTATTCAATCACATTCTTTACTACTAAGTGATTCTTGTCATAATTGCCTTATAAAGGTTCAATTCTAACTTTGCAAGTCAAGATCTTTCCTATTCAATCAAGTCTATTTCAATTCATGATTATCTGATCCTAACTATGATCAATTAGTATTAAATACATAGATTTAGGAAGATCACCTTAGAACCTTCAACTTTGCCTCTAATGGCATATACCCACAAAGATCACATTCATCAATTTAGATTAGGGTTTACCATAGAAATCACATGAATTCATCATAATATCATAAAACAAAGCTAAATAAATCATAATTGGGTGATATCCACTAGATTGGACTCACACCCAAACCCTACCCACAATGTAAGCACAACCCTAGCTAGAATGATGTTTTTGGTTTCACATGTGGAGAAACTATGGGGGCTCTATGGGTGGAAGAACCCATAGATGATTAAGCTTCACATATATTTAATCAAATCCCTAAAGAGAGTTTGAATCAATGAGGAAAACTCGACCTAGGTGCTGCCCTCTTCTTCTTCTTCTTCTTCTTCTTAGCTTCTAGAGAGAGAATTTCTTGAGAGTAATTTGGGGTCTTGGATGAATGAGTTAAAATTATTACTTTAGTGGTGTATTATACTTATATAGGTGGCTAATTAACTAACTAACCGACCTCCTTTAAGCCGTAATTAATTAACTAATCAATTCCCAAACCCCCAACTTAAAACTGAAACACTGAAAACTGGCAGCACCAACGACCTCACCACCTACGGATCATAGGTGGATCTACAAGGCATGGACCACCTCCGTACGTTATTTATGTAGCTCTAAAACTGCATTCCACTATAGGCGTTGACCCATGACCTCAACTTACAGGGCGTGGGTCCATATACGGCAAGTAGATGGCATCCATAAGTCACTAAAATTACCAGATTTAGGGACTGTTTTGGAGTCCTCCTCAAGGGCCCCTTTGGTTGGTCCTTGGGGAGTTGTACCCGGACATTTAACCCCTAAAACCCCTATTCTAAGTACAGGAACCGTTTTTACAAGTTTTAACCCTCATACAACACTCCAAAACTCTTACCAAAGGCCCTAGAACCCATTAGTTCAACTCACTAAATTATGGGGTGTTACACCACGATTGCCTAGACGACTCATGGACCCCTAGACGGATCATGAAGCCCTTCATCTGGGGGTTCATGTCAACTGTAAGTTAGGGTCAGTTGAGTCTTTTCCTAATTATTTTATTTTGATACTACTTTGTATTGCCCTTACCTAGGACTCCTATATAAGTGATTTTAATCCCAAAATTAACCCATGAAAGTCATTCTCTCAATTTTACGAAACAAGAAGAAGTCTTCCTCTCAAAATATTTCTCTCTCTAGAAAACATTGAAGAAGAACGGTCCAAGATAGAGTTCAAAGTCAAGCCACCAATTCCTTCATTGAAGTTAAACAATTGGCATTGAGGTATGATAGTTTTCATCCATGGATTCCGTCCATTGATGGAGTTTCCAAATCCTCTTATTTTCAAAGATAGTAATCCCCAATTGAGTTAGGGTTTTTCTTGTATGTTGTGGGTTCTCTTTATTATTGATTTAATTGATGTATTTATGATCTTTTATACATGAATTGAGTTAATCTCATGTTGTTATTATGATCCCCCATGAACCCATGTAATTCCCATGTTTCCAAGTTATGGTCATATAATGTGGGTGTTTGATTATGAAAGAAGAGTTTACTAAATGAAGCATGAATTTATAGAGTTACATGAGTTTACGATGAATTTCCATGAACCCATATCTAACCCATGTTTTCTAGATACTAATGAATGAAAGTGGGTTTTGAACTATGATTGGTGAATTATGGAATTATGCATGTTCTTATGGAGTTTATGTAAATATATTGAGGATGCTTTGAGAGTGAAGTATGAATGATGTTGCTACTGTTGTGTTGTTGAAAGGATTTCTCATTGATGAGTCCACAAATTGGACTCATTTAGGGCTTTATTTTGATAGGAATAGTGTCCTCAAATGCTTCTTTTGTCTCAATATCTGATGAAAACTCTTAAGTTTCAGGTATTTGACGTTTTAGTGGAAGAATGGACACTTAGGCGCAAAAAGAAACAAAAAGGCTGAAAAGAACGAAGAAGCTAAATCCTGCGCATCGCCAAGCACGCTTGGCGATTCGACGAAGGGACGTGCTCTGCCTTTTGTGCCAGTATGCAAAGCCTTGAAGGAGCAGGATGAAAAAGCCGATGAAAGGAGCACTCAGCATTTCGCCGAATAATTCTGCGAAGCAGTACTATCTCGCCCAATGACACAGAGCACGACCATGTTGAAGGCTAGTGCAAGACGGCGATGAACTACACCAAAGGGCGAATCGCCGAGTTAATCGGCTATTCCAACTAACCTCTCCTAAAGATCCGCCAATACTATTTTCTGAAGACTATAAATACTTAACTTGTTATTAATATTTAAGAGTCGAACATTTATTTTAATTTCCAGAATAGAATAGTACTTTTTGGATATTTTCTCTCAAGTTTGGAGAGGGTTTTTGGGAGACTTGAAGAAAGAAGGATTTCATCTTCCCCAAGTTGGAAGTGGGTCTTCTCCATTCTTCTTCCTTTTCTTAAATCAAAGTTTAATTCCTTATACCCATTTGATTTTAGTATCATTTCAGGTGTATTTTGTTATTTCTTGATGTGTGGCTAAAAACCCCTAATCTTGGGGTGTGATTTAGCAAGTATGTGTTGATATTGTTGTTGGATCTTGCTTGCTGATAGGATAGATATATTTTAATGGTGATTTTACCTAGTGGCTATGGTTTAATTTAATGGATTTGTAGTTGCAAATACAAAACTACCCATATGTTTTCTGCTTGCCCAAGAGGGAGGTCGCGAAACCAAGACCGCTAGACTGATGGCCTAAGGAGTGGGTCGACATGAGGTTCAGCCCGAGAGAGTAAGCTTTAGTCCCATATCCTAACACTCAGCTCGAGAGAATGAGTGAAGTAAGACATAGGCTGGCCTTCATGCGGTAAATGGGTGTCCGAGAGGAACACATTTGAAACGGGGTAAGTTGCCCGAGAAGGAACTTATTTCCATCTAAAGCTTAGCCAAGTCACTATTATCTTGCAAATTTCCTATCGAAAGCATGTACCCAACGATTTATCTCAACTTGTATTGCTATCACACCCCAAGAACTTGTCCCTACACTTGATTTTCTTGTTAATTTTGTTGTTTTTTACTACTTGTGACAAAACTCCCATTTGATATTTGACACATTTGTGTCACCCCTTTTTATTTACGATGTTTTTAATCGTTAATGTCTTTAGCTATGACTAGTTTGAACTTAATTTTATTTTTCTACTAATTCTCAAAACCACTCCCTTGTGACACGACCCCAACCCTTGGTTGGGTTACTCTATTATCGACGATCGTAGACACTCGTACTATAAGGTAGTATCGTTGGTCACGATAAGCATCAAAATGGCGCCACTGTCGGGGAGTAGTGTTGTTTGAGAATTTTTAGATTAGTAGATTTTTTGTTCTTTTTTAGTTGTAGTCTACTTACCTAACTCTTACTTTTGTCTAGCTTGTTTGTGTGTTGAGACAAGATAATGAGTATACATGATGGGGATGGTGAACCAATGGAGCACCTCCCAGTAGAAGTGATGAGATTCAGGGATCACATCTTGAACTTCAAGCTAGAAGGAGAGCCTTTTCATGAGTCGTGGCTGAGGTTTAAAACACTATTGATACAATGCCCAACTCATGAAATCCCCGATTTAGTTCTATTGGAATGCTTCTATAGGAGTCTGAATCCCGAAAATAGAGGGTTGATCAACCAACTTATGTCAAGTGGTCGTGAGAAATATCCCTATGAGACCACAGCTAAACTCCTTGACCTTGTGGCAAAAACCAACAAGGATACTAAGAAGAACCAACAATTGATCATTTTGCTGGGTCGGATAGATAACTTGACCCAAAAGGTCGAGGAGCTGGAGGTGATGTCCAAAGAGAAGAGCAAATGCAGACCACATATTGAACATGGAGGATCTATGGACATTGGAAATAAACATGTCGAAGATATGTTATTAACCATTCTTCAAAATCTAAATGAGCAAGATAAAGTGCTGGAGAAGATTAGAGAAAATGTAGAAGGGCTAAATCAGATGAGCAATTCTCACTCTCGATCCATCCAACTAATTGAAACTCTCTTGGGTCATGTAATGCCTCATCCCCATCAAGCGCAAGGCAAAGGGTCACCAAACGAGGTTTTGGCTAACCCCAAAGTTGAAATTTAGGTGCTAACCCTCGTGTGTCACGACGTTAACTAAGTCACTGTTTGGGAGGAAACCCAAATCTCTTAACTACTATAATATTTTCATTTTTGAAATAAAAGTGTTTTGATTTTGTAGGATTAGGCATGAAAAGTTTGTGAAAAAGTGCAGGATGAATTACACAAGTCCCACTGGGGAATCACCGACTAGATCAACGACAGCTACCAAGACCGCCGTTTGGATCCTTACTTTGACTGAGGGTCCTATAAAACTCGGTGAGATAGATGAAAACTCGGAAGATCACCGAGTAGCGAAGAAAATCCAACTAATTTTGCCGAATGGATAAGATCTGGAAAGATTTTATAAAACCACGGGTCTGGAATTTCAACCTTTTTCATATTCTCTCACTCTCAATTTTTGCAAAATCACACCTGCTTAGTATTTTCAGAATTTTTGCATCTCTTAAGTATTTTAGCTGCTTTAGTAGTGCTTGGATCTGTAGTAACCTGCCGCCTAACATCACAGTTTTGACCTAAACTACGCAAAAGATTGGCTCTCCAAACTATGCATTTAATTATGATATTTATGCTGTCATTTCAAGTAATTTTATCATATATCATGTGTTGTACCTCTATGATATATTTAGGCTATTCAGCATGCTAAGGCGAGCTCGCCGAATCACTTGGCAATGCGCCCAAGGGACTTTATCTCGCTTTTAAATTTATACTATTCGTAGTCAGTGTTTTGTAACTCTCGGCCAAAAGCCACGATCGTCAAACGCAGTCGGCGACTCAATGAAGGTCTCCTTGGTCGCCTTTGTCTGCATTCTCAAACCTTTCTACACTGCATAAATCAGCGGATAAAGCCGTGATCGCCAAAGCAACTTGGCGACTCGGCGATCTATTCCTGCGAGTTTGTCTATAATTGCATCCCTCTGAACTTGATTTTGTTGTTTTAACTTCTTCCGGATTCGTTGCAGAAATGACTAGATCTAAAGTTGCAGGAATAAGCAAGCCACCTAGAAGTAAAAAAAAAGGGATCACAATCATAGAGTATGCAGACGTGCTCACAAGCAAAGTTACTAAACTTTCCACAAATGGTGAAAAAGGGAAGGGCAAACACAAGACCCTTGAATTGACAGATGCAAGCACCGACAGTAATGGCTTTTATAGAAATAACCCCAACCAATATGAAAGCAAAGATGTGGGTTCTGATAATGAACATATGCTAATAGCACAGAGGGTCGAGCGGCGAATTAAGAAGGCGAATGATTCATCTAGGGCCAGGATGTACCAGCCTACCACTACTACACTTCCAGTTCCAAAGAAGACAATGGTATTAACACCTCCAGTGCAAGGTCCTCCGCCCAAGTATATGAATAAAGTAAAGGCTGAGGGGCTGAGAAGATTTTTGGAGGAAAAACATATGTCCATAGAAGGGGTTATAGACAGGCACCCAGAGATAATAGAGTGTCTGAGATACCATAAGTTCCGAATCTTGACCAAACCCCGTGGCCCTTATATTCTAAACTGGGTAAGAGAATTCTATAGTGCATACAGTGCACTAATACCTTAGCAAAAGCAACTAGCAACAGCCTTCAAAGAATCTAACTATGTGGTTGTCAAAGATAGAAGGGTGAAGTGTGATAGTGAGGAAATCAATGCAGTCTTGGGCCTGTCTACAAACATTGGGGATCACTGCCAGTACTTGATTAGAACAAAGCAGATGGACGAGAAGAAAAAGTGGTTAGCCCCACTAATTGCATATGAGACTCCCAAGTGGTTGGCGGAAGGAGTTCCGATTGAAAAGAAAGAACTAAACATAGCAGCAAAGTTTTCGTTCAGTTTTATCAGCAGCGCAATTATTCCATCCCAGAATGAGTCAATCTTTCTCCTTGCCAAGGCAGCTTTCCTGGGTTGTGTAATAGAGGAGACCCAGATAAATTTGGGTACAATTATCGCTTCAGAGATGCAGCGCAGAGCCGAACCTCACTTCCATCCCCAGTCTTGATCACAAAATTATGCAAACGAGCCCAAGTGCCTTGAGATACCAAGAAAGATGTAGAAGTGATGCCCACAGCCTCTACTAATATCTGGAAGATTGAAGACGATTACCTTAAGGATAAAACATAAAGGAAGAAGGCATCAACGATGGAGTTAGTCAACACAAAATCATCACCTGCAAAGACATCTCTACCTGCTCCGATCTCTAGGCCTTCAGGTATATCCATTGCCACTGTTACTCCCGCTGATACTCCAGGTTCTCATGCTGCTGCACAATCGCAAAGACCCACTATTGTTGCTACTATTCCCCGACTTCCACTCACCCGGGAATCCCTACTACGGATGGGACAACTGGCTCTTTCTGCTGCTTGTCGAGCCGCTAGCCTAGAGGCATTTGTTCCAGGAATGATCCGGATTGCCTTAACTGATGGTATGACACCTCTGAGCACTACCATTGATGCCCTACCAGCCAAAATAATGGTGTGTGAGCACACTCAAGGGTCCACAGAGGAGGTGATAGCATTAAAAGCTGCCATTGCTGAACTAAGAAAAGATGTAGACAACATAAAGGCAACCGCTGTGTTCATGGTCATTGGAACAGTGGAGTTGGTTGATATGCCTGAATTTCCTCAGAAAATTAATGGACATGGGGATAGAGCGAAGAATGTAACCGACCATGAGTTAGAAGCAAAGATTCATGAAGAGACGCATGAAGACACTGAGGGAGATGCAGATGAAGACTTGACTGAGACGAATGAAATTATGATAGATGCTGTTGTGCAAGCTTCTTCGGCAAAATCTCCTGCTGCTAGATCCTGTGGAACTAGTCCTTCAAGGAGTCACTCCGGGTACTGATGCCTAGACAGATGAAGCGACCCATTAGTCAGGATACCCTCTTTACCTCCCTCTCTAACCTTTGCTATCTTCAAAATCTTGGTTAATTTTATTTGCATTTGAGGACTAATGATTTTTATTTTTGGTGGGGTGAGGCTCACTTGTGTGTGCTATTAGTGATTCGTGTTTTGTATATATTTGGGTTGTAAATTGTGTTTTTTTTATAAAATTGCTTAGTGATTGTTTGAGCTTGTGGCTCCGTTTATTTTTATTTGCAAAATGATTTTGACCCTTTCAAAAAATTTTGAATTTTTCACACATTTTTGCCACCCCTTGTGAGTTGATGTGGCTGTTGTTTTGCAAAAAAATTGAGTCCCGGTTTTGATCAATACCGAGGACTTGAATAGTGCTCTCAATCGAGCGAACATGAATGTATGTCTAAAATGAGGCCAAATGAAGTTGCATAGACAATATGTAAACTCTTTGCATCTCGATGTGATTAGCCATTTATCGAATTGATTCTCTTGTAATGACCGTTACACACTAGCGAAAATGTGTCGTCTTGTTTGACTTAAGTGTCGTTGCCATGTGTGATTAGCTTGCCTTGAACCTTGCATGAATAAACCTAGAATTTTCCCTGTTAGTCTAATTGATTTAGAAAGGTATGCTCTTGAAATGATCTTAGGCAACATTAAAGAGTGTGAGCCAAATTTGACATATTCCTCTTTTGTGGCCTACCCGTAAGCGTGTGAAACTCTTTTGAACACCCTTTGAGCCTTACCTTTCTTTGAAAGAACCTTGATGAACCCTAGACCTTACTTGACACACTACCTATAATCCTCTTGATTTGTGGTTTAGCGAATAGACAACTTAGGCCAAAAGCCTAAGTTAGGGGTGTGGTAAAAAGGAAAAGGAGAAGTCAAGAAGTGCAAGAAAAGTCCCCCTTAACCCCAGGTGTTGCAGAACAATGGAAATCGGGTTTCCAAGCAATCCATGGAGGTGAATAAAAATATGACTTAGAAGCACTAGAAAAAGAATGGATAAAGGAAAAGAAGGGAATGCCTTGAGAATACCACATCTCACAAGGAAAAAGTCATTGAGCCTAAATGACCATACCTTTGCATTCATCCGCATTACAAGCCTTAGGAAGACCTTTCTGATCTTGAGTAAGTCGAATCGAAAGCCAATTGAAAAATAAGGGCATACCTATTGGTAAAAACATGCATTGTGTTCCTTTTTTTGAGTGTGAGCGTTGCATCTAATTCCTGATCTTTAATTGATTAACCTCTGTGTGTGAATATGAAATAATTCATTATGTGAGGGCATTTAGATACTTCTTGTTGAGCTTGATTGCACAAGTAGCAAGTATTGCGAGCATGAGAATCTTTGGTAATGGTGTGTCACAACTTGAATCTTTGAGTACACAATTGATCCTTGCATAAGTAAATTTGAGTCTGGTTGTGTGCATTCACGATTTAGTCTTGTGTAGCACTATTTGAGACACCTTGATGAACGGCTAAATTTAAGTTTGCTTGAGGAAAAGCAAAAGTTTAAGTTGGGGGTGTTGATGAGTCCACAAATTGGATTCTTGATTATTGATTTAATTGATGGATTTATGATCTTTTATGCATGAATTAAGTTAATCTCATATTTTTATGATCATCCCCCATGAACCCATGTAATTCCCATGTTTCCAAGTTATGGTCATATAATATAGGTGTTTGATTATGAAAGAAGAGTTTACTAAATGAAGCATGAATTGATAGAATTACATGAGTTTACGATGAATTTCCATGAACCCATATCTAGCCCATGTTTTCTAGATACTAATGAATGAAAGTGGGTTTTGAACTATGGTTGGTGAATTATGGAATTATACATGTTCTTATAAGGTTTATGTAAATGTATTAAGGATGCTTTGAGAATGAAGTATGAATGATGTTGCTATTGTTGTTGTTGTTGAAAGGATTTCTCATTGATGAGTCCACAAATTGGACTCATTTAGGGCTTTATTTTGATAGGAATAGTGTCCTCAAATGATTAGTGGTGTATTATACTTATATAGGTGGCTAATTAACTAACTAACCGACATCCTTTAACCCCTAATTAATTAACTAATCAATTCCCAAACCCCCAACTTAAAAGTGAAACACTTAAAACTGGCAGCACCTACGACCTCACCACCTACGGATCATAGGTGGATCTACTAGCCGTGGACCACCTCCGAACGTTATTTATGTAGCTCTAAAAGTGCAGGCCACTACAGGCGTTGACCCACGACCTCAACCTACGGGGCGTGGGTTCATCTACGGCAAGTAGATGGCATCCGTAGGTCACTAAAATTTCCAGATTTAGGGACTGTTTTGGGGTCCTCCTCACGGGCCCCTTTGGTTGGTCCTTGGGGAGTCGTACCCGGATGTTTAACCCCTAAAACCCCTATTCTAAGTACGGGAACAATTTTTACAAGTTTTAACCCTCATACAACACTCCAAAACTCTTACCAAAGGCTCTAAAACTCATTAGTTCAACTCACTAAATTATGGGGTGTTACAGCACGATTGCCTAGACGGCTCATGGACCCCTAGACGGATCGTGAAGCCCTTCATTTGGGGGTTCATGTCAACTGTAAGTTAGGGTCAGTTGGGTCTTTTCCTAATTATTTTATTTTGATACTACTTTGTATTGCCCTTACCTAGGACTCCTATATAAGTGATTTTAATCCCAAAATTAACACAATAAAGTCATTATCTCAATTTTACGAAACAAGAAGAAGTCTTCCTCTCAAAATATTTCTCTCTAGAAAACCTTGAACAAGAAGGGTCCAAGATAGGGTTCAAAGTCAAGCCTCCAATTCCTTCATTGAAGTTAAACAATTGTCATTGAGGTGTGATAGTTTTCATCCATGGATTCCGTCCATTGATGGAGTTTCCAAATCCTCTTATTTTCAAAGATAGAAATCCCTAATTGAGTTAGGGTTTTTCTTGTATGTTGTGGGTTCTCTTGATTAATGATTAATTGATGTATTTATGATCTCTTATACATGAATTGAGTTAATCTCATGTTGTTATTATGATCCCCCATGAACCCATGTAATTCCCATGTTTCCAAGTTATGGCCATATAATGTGGGTGTTTGATTATGAAAGAAGAGATTACTAAATGAAGCATGAATTGATAGAATTACATGAGTTTACGATGAATTTTCATGAATCCATATCGAACCCATGTTTTCTAGATACTAATGAATGAAATTGGGTTTTGAACTATGATTGGTGAATTATGGAATTATGCATGTTCTTATGAAGTTTATGTAAATATATTGAGGATGCTTTGAGAGTGAAGTATGAATGATGTTGCCATTGTTGTGTTGTTGAAAGGATTTCTCATTGATGAATCCACAAATTGGACTCATTTAGGGCTTTATTTTGATAGGAATAGTGTCCTCAAATGCTTATTTTGTCTCAACATCTGTTGAAAACTCTTAAGTTTCAGGTATTTGACATTTTAGTGGAAGAATGGACACTTAGACGCAAAAATAAACAAAAAGGCTAAAAAGAACGAAGAAGCTAAAGCCTACGCATCACCAAGCGCTTGGCGATTCGACGAAGGGACGTGCTCTGCCTTTTGTTCTAGTACGCGAAGCCTTGAAGGAGCAGGATCAAAAAGGCGATGATAGGAGCAATCGGCGTTTCGCCGAATAATTCCGTGAAGCATTACTATCTCGCCCAATGACACAGAGACAGACCATGTTGAAGGCAAGTGCAAGACGGCGACGAACTACACCGAAGGGCGAATCGCCGAGTTAATCGGCGATTCCAACTAACCTCTCCGAAAGATCCGCCAACACTATTTTCTGAAGACTATAAATACTAAACTTGTTATTAATTTTTAAGAGTCGAACATTTATTTTAATTTCCAGAATAGAATAGTACTTTTTGGATATGTTCTCTCAAATTTGGAGAGGGATTTTGGGAGACTTGAAGAAAGAAGGATTTTATCTTCCCCAAGTTGGAAGTAGGTCTTCTCCATTCTTCTTCCTTTGCATCAATCAAGGTTTAATTCCTTATACCCATTTGATTTTAGTATTATTTCAGGTGTATTTTGTTATTTCTTGATGTGTGGCTAAAAACCCTTATTCTTGGTTGGGTTACTATATTATTGACGATCGTAGACACTCGTACTGTAGGTTAGTGGCATTGGTCACGATAAGCACCACTTATATACACACGTAAGCATGAATTGTAAAAGGTTTTCTCACATAATAAAGGTTCTTAGAGTGAATGTCTTCTCACCTAAAATGAGCAAAATGACAATAAGCTATGCTAATGTTGAGGCAAGATTAAATTACCCATGCCTTCTAATTAGAATGACAAGAAGCGATTACCCATGTCATATGATGTAAGCACAAGAAGCTATTACCCATGTTCCTTTAAGAGCTAAGATAAATATGAATAAGAACTATTTGTGGAAGTTTAGCTTAGAACAGAGTGGACAAGTGATGATTATCCATGTCCTTTAAACAATGTGCCAACATAGGATTGTCTAGATACACATCAGCTAGTGGATCCACATAATCTAGAAGTTCATGGTCCTTATTGTGGCAAGTAGGAAAACTCTTTTCGTTGTGACAGACACCAGATTCCATGACGATAGCTCTCATGGTCTTATATGTCGGTTAAGGCTACTTCCCTCAAGCAAGTTATGATGAACAAATGTTACTTCAAGGACGTATCTCATGCATGT
The DNA here is from genome assembly GCA_029582605.1 of Solanum gracilifrons. Lineage (NCBI taxonomy): Eukaryota > Viridiplantae > Streptophyta > Magnoliopsida > Solanales > Solanaceae > Solanum > Solanum gracilifrons. The sequence continues at coordinate 81,828 of JAJOOH010003102.1, forward strand.
TAAAGATGACAATTATGTGCATTTACCATGTTTTATGACACATGTTTTCTAACCCTTTTATCTCATGTTTTAGCTTGGTAATTTCTTTTCAGGAAGGTATCTCTTCTAAGTATGTTTCCAAATGTTTTATGCATGGCTATTATACTTGGTACATATTTTGTACTAACGCATAGTCTTGCCTACATTTCCCCAAATATAGGGTCCGACAGTCAGGTTCCCAATTTTGTGGCTAGAGTTCGTTGATGAGATTCAAAGCTTTGGTGAGTTCTCGTGCTTCGAGGACCGAATCTTCATTGTCTTTAGTTCTTCCTTATTTTCAGTTTTTAACATGATGTAAGGGTTAGGCCCAAATTCATTCTTATGTACTATATGGCTGTTGAGGCGATTTTAGAATTTACTCTTTGCTTTATAAAACTTTGATACATTAAACTATCTTTTAAATCTCTTGATTTCTATTTCTTTTGTTATGAATGCTAAGTTGCTTGTATGGGGCCTATCGGGGTCCTATACGCCATGCTACGCCTAGGGTTACCTTGGCTCATGACAAACTTGGTAATCAGAGCACAAGGTTTAGAAAGGTTCTATGAAGTCTCATAAGTCACTTCGAGTAGAGTCTTGTTCATGAGTGTGAAGCGCTCCACATTTATGAATGAGAGGCTACAAGATGTTTAGGAAACTCCACTTCTTTTATTACTCTAAAGTAGTGCAATAGAGTTTAAATATATAAGGTCTCTCTCCTAATCCTTATCCGATACTCTATATGAGATTGAAGAGCTTATGCTAGAGGGAGTATGAGGGAGAATGTGGAAAGAGAAGCTCCTCCTCAAGCTCTGGTCGATCATTTGACCGAACAAGTGACTAATGTAGAGTTTAGGGCTACTTTTCAAGTGTTGGCCCAAGCCATGACGGCCCATACCAATAAGGAGGTTGCGGTTCCTGTGAACCCAGATGTGGGTACGACGACATCTAGAGTGAGGGACGTAACTAGAATGAATCCTCTGGAGTTTCATGGTTCTAAGGTTGAGGAAGATCCTCAAGAGTTTATTAATATGGTTAAAGAGGTGTTGATGATTATAGGAGTGATGTTGGTGGAAAAGGTGAAGTTGGCTGCTTATCTACTTAAGGGTGTTGCTCAAATTTGGTTCAACCAATAGAAATAAGGGAGAATTGAAGATGTTGTTCCTCTCAATTGGGAAATGTTCAAAGTTACTTTCCTTGATTGGCTCTTTCCCCTTGAGATGGGGGAGGAAAAGGTGCTTGAGTTCATCAACCTTTGTCAAGGAAGTATGAGTATGAAGGAATATCATTTGAAGTTCACACAATTGTCTATATATGCTCCTACTATAATTGTCGAACCTAGGGAAATAATAAACAAGTTGGTTTCGGGTGTGTCCAAAATGGTGGTTAAGGAATGTCGTACCGTCATGCTTGTTAATGATATGGATATCTCTCGTCTCATGGTTCAATCTCAACAAATTGAAGAGGGGAATATTAAGGAAAAGTCTAGGAGAAAAAGAGGGCTAAAATCAGTGATGGAAATTTCTCACATGCAAGGTCCGATGGACATGTTCGTAAGTTTCAACAATGATTTTCCGATCAAAGTTCCTCCAATGCTCCATCTTGGTTCAACAAAGATAGGGTGTCTAACCCTAATCCTTAAGGAGGAAGTGGCAGTGGGTCTTTATTTCCTACTTGTGCTAAGTGTGGAAAAAAGCATGAAGGGATGTTCCTAGCGAGTTCCAATGCTTGTTTTGGATGTGGTAAGATGGATCACAAGATAATAGATTATCCTTCAGTTGCTAAGAATGAATGAGATAATCACCGATGGGGTCAATCTAATCCTTCATCCGGTCCAAGTGGTTTGGGTGCAAATTCTGCCAAGAAAAATAGATTTTATTCACATCAGACTCGTCATGAGCAAGAGGGTTCTCCCGATGTGGTTACCAGTATGTTGAAAATTTTTTAACTAGATTTTTATGCTTTACTTGATCCCGGTGCTACCTTGTCTTTTCTGACGCCATATGTGGCTATGAGGTTTGATATTCTTCCGGATGTGTTGTTAAATCCCTTTTCTTTCTCTACTCTTGTTGGTGACTCTATTGTGGCTAAGAGGGTCTATAGAAGGTGTCTCATCTCCTTGTCCCATAGAGTTACTATTGTTGACTTGGTAGAGCTTTATATGCTAGATTTTGATGTTATCCTTGGTATGGATTGGTTGCACCCATGTTATGCTTTTATTGATTGTAGAACTCATGTAGTTAAGTTTAGTTTCCAAATGAGCATATCCTAGAGTTGAAAGGGAGAAATTCTATGCCTAAGGGTCAGTTTGTCTCTTGTCTTAAAGCTAGAAAGATGATTGCTAAGGGTTGAATTTACCATCTAGTTAGGGTGAGGGATGTAGATTCTGAAATCCCTACTCTTGAGTCGGTCCCCATGGTTAACGAGTTTCCGGATGTGTTCCTAGATGATTTATCCAGTATTCCTCTCGAAAGGGAAATAAACTTCGATATTGACCTCCTCCCAGATACGCAACCTATCTCTATTCCTCTTTACCGAATGGCTCCGACAGAACTAAAGGAGTTGAAAGATCAATTGAAAGATTTGTTGGATAAGGGCTTCATCCGACCAAGTATCTCTTCGTGGGGCACTCCAGTTTTGTTTGTTAGAAAGGAAGATGGTTCTCTCCGTATATGTATAGACTATCGGTAATTGAATAAGATGACCGTTAAGAATAAGTATCCTCACCCAAGGATAGATGATTTGTTTGAGCAACTTAAAGGAACAAGTTACTTCTCCAAGATTGACCTCCAATCGATTTATCACCAGTTGAAGGTGAAGGAAGATGACATTCCGAAGATGGCATTTCGAACTCACTATGGTCATTTTGAGTTTTTGGTGATGTCTTTTGGTTTGACTAATGCTCTGGCGACATTTATGGATTTGATGAATAGGGTATTTAAACAATACCTTGACATGTTTGTGATTGTGTTCGTTGATGAAATATTGATCTATTCGAGGAGTGAGGATGATCACATCGATCATTTGAGGATTCTATTGCAAATTCTCAAGGACCAACCACTCTTTGCAAAGTTTAGAAAATATGAGTTTGGCTAAGGTCCGTAGCTTTCCTTGGTCATATTGTTTCAATTAAGAGTATTGAGGTAGATCCTAAGAAGATGGATGAGGTCATGAGTTGGCCTAGACCTCTATCCCCTTCGGATATTAGAAGTTTCTTCGGTTTGGCTCGCTATTACAAAAGGTTTGTTGAGGGGTTTTCTTCTATTGATTTTCCATTGAAATCATTGACTAAAAGAACGCTAAGTTCATATGGTGCGAAGCATGTGAAAAGAATTTTCAGGAATTGAAAGATAGACTTACTTCTGCTCCGGTATTGACACTACTGGAAGGGATTGACGATTTTATGGTATATTGTGATGCCTTATGAATTGGTTTAGGATGTGTACTTATGCAAAATGGGAAGGTTATTACCTATGCTTCAAGGCAACTTGAGATTCATAAAAACAATTATCCTACCCATGACCTCGAACTAGCGGCTGTTGTTTTTTGCCTTAGAGATTTGGAGACATTATTTACATGGGGTCCATATAGATGTGTTTACTGACCACAAGAGTTTGCAATACGTCTTTAATCAGAAGGATCTAAATATTTGCGAAAGAAGGTGTCTTGAGTTATTGAAAGATTATGATATGAGTGTTCTCTATCACACTGATAAGGTGTCTATGGTGGCAAATGTTCTTAGTCGGTAATCTATGGGTAGTGCTGCTGACATTGAGGATCAAAAGAAATAGTTAGTTTGAGAGGTTCATAGATTTGCCCGGTTGGGTGTTCAGTTAGTAGACTCTGCTAAAGGTGGGGTTATGGTTCACAATGGCTCAAAATTGTCTTTTATGGCAGATGTGAAAGCCAAGCAAGGTCTTGATAAAATTCTGGTCGAATTGAAGGAATCAGTGCTTAAAAAGCCTGTAGAGGCTTTCTCCCAAGGGGGAGATGGGGTTCTACGGTATCAAGGTCGTCTGTGTGTTCCTAATGTTGCTGGCTTGAGAGAGAAGATCTTGTAAGAAACCCATAGTTATTGATATTCTATTCACCTGGGAGCCACCAAGATGTTCCGTGATTTGCGGGAGATCTATTGGTGGAATGGAATGAAGAAGGATATTGAAAAATTTGTGGCTAAGTGTCCTAATTGTCAATAATTGAAAGTTGAGAATCAGAAACCGGGAGGTTTATTCCAAGAAACTAGCACTCCTATTTGTATTTGAGAAGATTTGAATATGGACTTTCTTGTTTGTTTGCCTTACACCCGGCGATAACATGACTCGATTTGGGTTATTGTTGATCGAATGACGAAATAAGCTCATTTCATTCCCATCAAGTTTTCTTATTCGACGGAGGATTATGATAAGTTTTATTTTAGAGAAATGGTAAAGCTGCATGGAGTGCCTTTATCTGTTATGTCAGGTCGTGGTACTCAATTCACATCTCAGTTTTGGAAATCCTTCCAAAAGGGTCTTGGTACCTATGTTAATCTTAGTACGGCCTTTCATCCACAAACCGATGGGCAAGCGGAGCGTACTATCCAAAATGTGGAAGATCTATTTAGAGCTTGTGTGATTGATTTCAAGGGTAATTGGGCTGATCATTTGCCTTTGATTGAGTTTGCATCTAACAATAGTTATCACTCAAGTATTTGTATGGCTCCATTTGAGGTATTGTATGGTAGGCGGTGTAGATCTCCTATAGATTGGTTTAAGGTGGGTGAAGTTTCCTTAATAGGTCCCGAGTTGGTACATGAGGCTATGGAAAAAGTTTGACTTATTAGAGAAAGGTTGACAACGGCTCAAAGTCGGTGAAAGTTGTATGCCGATGTTAGAAGAAAAGATCTTGAGTTTAGTGTTGATGATTGGGTCTATTTGAAAATTTCACCCACGAAGGGTGTAATGAGGTTTGGTAAGAAGGGGAAGCTTAGTCCCCGATATGTAGGCCCATATCATATATTGGTTGGGTTGCTTATGAACTAGAATTGACGAATGAGTTGGCATTGATGCATCCAGTTTTCCATGTCTCCATGTTGAAGAAATGTGTTGCTGATCTGATATCTATAGTTCCCTTGTATGGTTTAGGAGTTGATGAGAATCTTTCTTATAAAGAAGTTTTGGTTGAGATTTTAGACCGGCAAGTCAAGAAATTGAGAAATCAAAAAGTTGCTTCCGTAAAAGTGTTGTGGAGGAATCAATTAGTTGAGGGTGCTACTTGGGAGACCAAGGCTGATATGATGTCCCGATATTCTCATCTTTTTTCTTCTACCCTTACTCTAGCTTGAGGTATTGAGTTCCTTATGGTTTACTCTTTGGTGTCATGTGTCTTAGATATTCCCATGATTTCCTCATTTATGCATGTTCATGAAAAGCTTAAGTTTTGAGAAAACGAGTCAAATTGATTGATTTCTACATGTTTATGTGAATTTGAGTATGAGTTGCATATAGACTACATGATATGGTGTTTTGAACATACTTTTGCTTAGAGTTGATGTTTCCTCCTTGGATATGGGAATTTATGAATCTGCATGCTTGTTGGGCTAATAGGTTTGAGTTCTTCTCTTTCATGTGATGTCTAGAATCCCATTTGAGGATGAATGTTCCCAAGTGGGAGATAATGTTACACCTGAGAAATTATAAGTCTAGAAAAGGAGCCAAGTGGAAGGTCACCAGCCCACAACTGAGTAATGACACTTCATGAAGACCTTCACAGGCCGTAGAGGGCAATACGACTCGTGGTGGTGCTCGTGGCTACATTCCAGTGCATCGCCAAGAGGGGTTCCCCTCCCATGAGCCCTTAGATGGCTCCTGGTGAACATCACGACCCGTAGTAGTGGCAGTAAAATAGAGGCAGAAGCCACCTCTAGGCTAGCCTCCTTCCATGACCCCCTAGACGGCTCGTGAAGTGCTAGATGGCCTGTGAAGGTGGGCATGAGGAGTGGCAGGACTTGCCTAGCCACAAGTCTAGGGACTACTACTGCCTAGACGACTCGTGGACCCCTAGACGGCTCGTGAAGCCCTCCATCTAGGACTCCCGTTAGTTGAATATCAGGGCCAATTGGGTCTTTTCTGATTTTATTTTTTTGATACTACGTTGTTTTGCCCTTACCTAGGACCCATATATATATGGTTTTAACCCCAAAACAAACCCAGTAAAGTCATTCTCTCAATTTTACAAAAGAAGAAGAAGTCTTCCTCTCAAAATATTTCATTCTAGAAAAGATTGAAGAAGAAGGGTCTAACCTAGGATTCCAAGTGAAGTCTCCAATTCCTCCATTGTAGTTAAGCAATTGGCATTGAGGTATAATAGTTTTCATCCATGGAATCCTTCCATTCATGGAGTTCCCAAATTTTCCTATTTTCAAAGATAGAAATCCCCAATTGAGTTAGGGTTTTTCTTCTATGTTGTGGGTTCTCTTGATTATTGATTTAATTTATGGATTTATGATCTTTTATGCATGATTGAGTTAGTCTCATGTTTTTATGATGATCCCCCATAAACCAATGTAATTCCAATGTTTTCGAAGTTATGATCATATAATGTGGGTGTTGGATTATGAAAGAAGAGTTTATGAAATCAAGCACGAATTGATAGAATTACATGATTTTACGATGAATTTCCATGAACCCATGCCTAACCTATGTTTTCTATATATTGATGAATTAAAGTCGGTTTTTAACTAAGATAGGTGAATTATGGAATTATGCATGTTCTTATGAATTTTATGTAAATGTTTTAAGGATGCTTTGAGAGTGAAGTATCAATGATGTTGCTATTGTTGTGTTTTTGAAAGGATTTCTCATATACACATGTAAGCATGAATTGTGAAAGGCTTTCTCACATGATAAGAAGCTATGTTATTGTTGAGGCAAGAGGCGATTACCCATGCTCTCTAATTAGAATGGCCGTGTCATATGATGTAAGGACAAGTGGCGATTACCCATGTTCCTTTAAGAGTTAAGATGAATATGAATAAGAACTATTCTGTGGAAGTTAAGGTTAGAACCGAGTGGACAAGTGGAGATTACCCATGTCCCATAAACTATGAGCCAACATCGGATTGTCTAGATACACATTAGACAATAGATCCACATAAGCTAGAAGTTCATGGCCTTTACCGTGGCAAGTAGAACAACAATTTTCGATGTGGGAGACACCGAATTCCATAATCATAGCTGTCATGGTTTTATATATCAGTTAAGGCTACTTCCCACAAGAAAGTTATGATGAACAAAGGTTACTTCAAGGAAGTATCTCATGCATGTTTAAGATGATGATTACCTGCATCGACCATGCTTTATGACTCATGTTTTCTAACCGTCTTATCTCATGTTTTAGCTTGGTTATTGCATTTCATGAAGGTATCTCTTTTAAGTATATTTCCAATTTTTTTATGCATGGCTATCATACTTGGTACATATTTTGTACTAACGCATACTTGCCTACATTTCCCCAAATGTATGGTCCGACAGTTAGGGTTCCCAGTTTTGTGGCTAGAGTTCGTTGACGAGATTCCAAGCTTTAGTGAGTCCTTATGCTTCGAGGACCGAATCTTCATTGTCTTTAGTTCTTCTTTATTTTCAGTTTTGAACATGATGTAACGGGTAGGCCCAAATCCATTCTTATGTACTAGATGGCTATTGAGATGATGTTAGAATTTCTGCTTTGCTTTATAAAATTTTGATACATTGATCTGTCTTTTAAATCTCTTGATTTCTATTTCATATGTTATGAATGCTAAGTGGCCTATATAGGGCCTCTCAGGGTCCTTTACACAATGTCATGCCTACGGGCTATCTTTTGTCCTGACATTCAAGCTAGTATCTAGTTAGCCTTTCTCTTTTCATTTGCTGTTATATTTTTTCTTGTTTGATTCGACCCAAACTCTTAGTTGGGTATTTTTATTGACGACAACAACTCACTCTTTTAACTAGTTGTAGAGGGTGATTTGTGCGTTATCATTAGTGCCCCTACCCTGTTTAGTACGTTGAATGCCTCCAATCATGATGAAATGATCAATAATACTTTGGAACGTACCAGCTGAGAACATATGAAAGGTTGTGGCCTCCTGAAAATAAACCCCTTTATCAACTTACAGATCAGCTCAAACTCTATAGGAATACTTGACATGTCATAATGGGACAACTCATGGAAATAAGCTTCATACTCAGAAACTGATCACGAAGGCGATTTGGCACAAAATTCTCAAGGAACACCTCAGTATATTGCTCCCAACCCATCATAGGAGAACCAACGGGCCTACGATCAAGAAACGATCTACACCACTCCTTAGACACTCCCGCAAACTAATATGAGCTGTAAGACTTATCACGTGCCTCCAAAATGCGTATGTTGAACGATTTTTCCTGGAATCAGCCACAAAGCCATAAGCCTCCTCACTAATCACATCATAAAAATCTAGAGGCAATATTCTGACGAATCTCTCAAAACTCTTTTGTTCCAAATCAGACACAACAACAGTAGCACAAATAGGTGGAGCCAAAAATCTCGGAGAACTTCAGCAAAAAGTTTACCTATTTTACATGCTTCCCGAGATTCCCCAATCACTCCAATGCGTAGCTGCAGCAAGTCCATACAAAATGCAACTGGAATCAACCAAAATGGAGGTGTAAAGCTCTCAATATCACAATTTGAAATTTTAAATAATGAGTTGGTTCACATTCTAGTTTTAACTAAAACACTAAAAAATTACGATCTACAATCACAGAGAAGAGGGCCACAAACGAAGAAGGTAACCAACCTGGTCTTCGCGAAAGCGGAGGAAATGACATAAATGCAGAGGATTGGGAACCTAGGCTACGACTGTCCTTTGCAAACGCAGTCCAAGCCTTGAAAACACGGAAACCAACTCTCTTGGTCTATGCAAACATGGCCTACTGACTCTGAATGCGATGACCAAAAGTTGACTATATGGGCTGATACATAACTGTTGGTTTAGCTCAACTTGGAAATTCTCAACGAGGTGCTAAGCATTTATTCAGAACCCTGTGCACACAAATGAGATACGTTACCCCACAAAATTTAGTATATAGGACTAAATCGAGATGTCAAAACTTTCAACGAGGTTGTCTTGATAAAAAGTGGGTCCCACACCCAACTCTATTTTAAGGCAAATTCAACTATAGGGCTTGGGATGAGCACTAAAGCCCTAGGATCTACATCGAAGATCTATCTAGACCAAACTTGATATTTCGAAGCTAATGAAACTATTAGAATTGAATTCTGAGGTCGTCTTCTTAAACCTTTGAACGAAGTCAACCGTTCAAGTTTCATAAGCTCCAAAAATACAAACACTTGCACAAAATCCTAACAAATGACTAGGTGACTAAACTGTCAGTCCCAATAAGTTCTAAATGACTTGGGGTCATTATAGGAGTTCTCTAAATGATTAAAAGAAGGCATTACCAAAGAAATAACCTAAAGGATCATTACAATGACTCGCTACAACATGTGAAACTTACTAGATAATGTTTGTAAAACCTCAGTTTTAGAAAGAGCTAAATTTACAAAGAGATAATAAACTAGAAATAGTTAAATTGAGAATTGGAAAAATTACTCTTCAATTTGTGAGTTTTGGGTTAACTTCAAACACTTATAACTTTTAGTACATGATGAGTTAGGTGCATAAGAAATAAAATTAAAGGTCTCTGAGTCCTCTTTCTAACACCACCGAGTTTGCTAAATTCTCAGTATGGATGAGGGAGATATACCCGTTTGAGTACAACTTGTTCAGTACTGGAAAGTAATCCGTTTTAAGAAGGGGTATTTTAGTCTTTTACATACCCCACTAGTCTAAAACGTTTAGCCCACCTATATTGGGTAAATTGGTATTCATTCTAAATCGTTCAAGAAATTAGGGCAAAGTTCAAGAGGAGAAAAAGAGAGAAAGTTCAAGCGTTCTTCGAATTTGAGGATTTTCATCAAGGATTTGATTCCTTCGAGGTATGCAAGCTTCCATAGTTTTTTGGTTTGCTCGACCTCACGCCAATCATGTAATGTTTTACCCATGAATTCATTCTTGATGTTGAATTATTGAGAAGTTCTTGAATTTAATTGGTAATAGAGTGTTGTTTTGAGTTCTTGAGGCAAGAGTTTATGAATGAGGTTGGGTAAATTGATAGTTCTTTGTGTAGGTTTCCCTGAAAGTGTTCTGGGTTATGAGAATTTGTGAATTTTGACCATTGATTTGCAGTGGATATGAGTTGAATCGAGTTTAGGAGAAGAACAATTGATAGGGCAAATAATTGCACCTAGGTTCGTATCGCGGAGGCGTCTCAGATTTCCAGTACCCAGTCGAGCACTGCCTCTTCGCGTCGTGGAGAGGATACGGAGTCCCCTATCTCAAAAATTAATTCGTGACCAAATATTTAATCCTTCTCCGCGTCGCACCTATGCTCTCCGAATTCGTGTCATCACTCGTTTCTATCAACTATCTAAACTCCATTAATAATTGAGAGATTCTATATATCCAAATCATAATTCTTGAATTCACTTTTCAAATTCAAGATAGTGTTAAGAGTAAAGTTCGAAGGAATTCTTTTGACTAATTTTGAGAAGTCTTTTGCAAACTTTTAAAACTGTTTCAAGACTTGAGCACTTGAGTATGAGGATGAGGAGAGTTGAATTTCATTTCTTCAAAATGAATATAAGGGAACTAAGTATTCCCAAGAGTAAATGTTTTACATTTAAAATGAGGAGGAAACCTTGATTTCCGAATGAGTTCATAAGGAGTTTTTGACTGTAATCTCTTTTAAGAGAACCTTTTGAGTAATAATCTCAAAGTTTGAGGGTGAGGAAATATTTTTAAAAATATGAGCATGATTTATATTATTAAGAGTAGTATTAAGCACCAATATATGGATGATTTCAGACAACCCAAAGTCCTCATAAACCATGTATGCCTACGTGGGTACAAAAGGTCATATTTTTTAGATGATTCCTTATTACTTTTAAAGCATAGCTTAGTGGATCCAGTTATTTGAGGATGTCTTATACTCCGTCAAGGTATAGGACAGTTCTGGCAGTGTGGGAGAGATGATGTATCATCACATAGCTCATAGTGATGGTTGTCAATTAGAGAATCTCCCAAATAAGAGTAAAAAAGTATTATTGTATTTTTAAATACATTAAGTTATTATCTATTGTTTTAAAAGCTTTCAGTATAATACATCTTTATTTTGTATTTATATTGAATTGAGTTGAGCATTTCTAAGTTTAGTAACTTGAGTATATTTTAGTAGCCTTGAGTTGAGTTGAGTTGAGTTGAGTTGTGAGGAGGTGAGTATATTCTTCTATTTTATCAGTTCAATCTTATGTCTGTGTTTCATACTTCCCCTTGCATACTCGTACATCCAATGTACTGACGTCATTTGGTCTGCATCTTTTAAGATGCAGATATAAGAAATCAGGGTCATCAACAAGCACCCTGTTGATACCAGTTGCAGTCCCAGAATCATTTGGTGATCCTCCTTGCTTCGAGATGATCCCTCATTTATTTGTATTATTTTAATTTTGTTAGGATGATTGGTGTTCTTGTCCCGACATCCCTCATAGTATTAGAGGCTTCACAGACAGTGGTAGTTGAAGAGTCTTTTCCATTTTCATTTTGTTAATGTTTAAGACTTGAGTTGCCTCTTGTGGACAGTTTGAATATTTTTAAATCTTCTAAGTTAATAATCTTGAGACTTGAGTTAAATCATTTTGTTATGAATTGAGTTACTTTTGAGTTCTTATATTTATGAGTAAGTCTTTCTCTAAGTATGGAGTCAGGCAAGGGTTCGCTTGGGAACGATCAATAGTTCTCGAGTGCCAGTTACGCCCAGGATGTAGGCTCGTGGAGTGACAAACTTGGTGTCAGAGCTACGAGTTCAAGAGTTCTAAGGTGTCTATGAAGACGTATCCATAGAGTCTTAGTTATCAGTGTGAAGTGCGTCACATCTATAAGTAAGAGGCTGTGACATTTTAGAACTATCTCACTTGTTTCATACTCTTTTCGTGCGACAGAGTTCAACTATATAAAAGTTTATTTCTAATTCGTGCTTGCACGTATCTTTCAAATCATGCCTCCACGAAGAGTTGTTCGAGGTCATCATGTTAGGAGGAATGCTGATCCTAAGGATCAAGGGGTCCCCAACGCACCAGAAGTGCAACCCCAATGAGAGGTCACTAATGTTGAGTTTCGAGATGCTATCTAGATGTTAAGTCACGTTGTGACCAAACAAGCTTGGAAAGAAAGAGGGAATCGACAAGATGTGGCTGATATATCCAGGATCCGTGAGTTCTTACGGATGAATCCTTCAGACTTCACCGGTGGAAGTGCCATTGAGGATCCAAAAAACTTTGTGGAAGTACTTCAGAAAGTTTTTGAGCTGATGCATGTTGCGGATGTTTAGCATGTGGAACTAGTTGCATACCAACTGAAGGTTGTTGCTAGAGTCTGGTAGGACCAATGGAAGAAGAGTAAATCTGAAGGGGCACCAATTGTGAGTTGGGCTGTGTTCGAAGAGGCCTTCATGAGGTGGTTATTTCCCTGTGTGAATTGAGAAAGGAAAAGGTAAGAAAATTCCTTACTCTTAAGCAGGAATCCATAAGTGTGCATGAGTATAGCCTCAAGTTCACTCAACTGTCCTGCCATGCTCCGGAGGTTATTGGTGACATGAGGAGCAAGATGAGTCTATGTGTAACTGGGTTGTCTCCCTTGTCAAGTAAGGAGGGCAACTCAGCTATACCGATAGGAGACATAGACATAGAAAGGTTGATGATCCATGTACAACAGGTTAAGAAGGATAAGCTGAGAGATAGAGAAGAGTTCTAGAACAAGAAGGCTACGACAATAAGAAATGAGTCTGGGCAGTAGAAGAGTAATGGAAACCAGTCATCTTTTCAACAAAAGCCAAATGGACCTGCACCATTATCTAATAGTGTACCCTCACCAAGGAACAAAGGTGAGTTTAAGAATCAGAATTCTCAAAACTTCAGAGCTATACCTGCACAATCTCAAAGTAGTGTGGCACAAGGAGGAAATTGGACTCATGCATGTGCTAAGTGTGGTAGGAACCACCCAGGAGTGTGTCGTGATGGCTCCACTCATTATTGCAAGTGTTTTCAAGCATGTTGCTTAATGAGAGAGTGACCTAATAACAAGCAGGGTAATGATAATGGAGGCAATAGAGCCCAATATTCTTCGGTGGCTCCGCCAAACAGAGTTACACCTAAATGAGCTACTTTTGGGACAGGCAGAGGAGCAAACCATCGGTATGCTATCACCAGTCGCCAAGAGCAAGAGAATTTGCATGATGTTGTCAGTGGTATGATCAAAGTCTTTACTTTTGATTTATATGCATTTCTTGATCTAGGTGCGAGTCTATCTTTTATGACTCTTTATATTGCTATGAGATTTGATATCCTTCCTGAGCGACTTCTTGAGCCCTTCAGTGTTTCCACACCTTGTTGTGAGTCTATTCTAGCTGAAAGAGTTTATCGTCATTGTACCATTTCTCTAAATCACAAGGACACTATGACTGACTTAGTTGAGCTATATATGGTGGACTTTGATGTTTTTCTAGGTATCGACTAGCTTCATGCTTGCTATGCCTCATTCGATTGTAGAACTCGAGTAGTTAAGTTCCATATTTCTAATGAGCCAGTTATTGTGTGGAGGAGTAGTTCAACAGTGCCTAAGTATCGTTTTATTTCGTACCATAATGCCAGAAAGTTAGTTTCCAGGGGATGTATATATCACTTAGTCCACGTTAATGACTCTAGTGTTGAGATATCACCTATTCAGTCAGTTCCAGTTGTGAGTGAGTTTCCAGAGGTCTTTCCAGACGAACTTCCCGGAGTCCCTCGTGAGAGAGAAATAGTCTTCAACATAGATATCATTCTGGATACTCTTCCTATCTCTATTCCACCATATAGAATGGCTCCAGCTGAGTTGAAAGAATTAAAACAACAAGTGAAAGACCTTCTTGAAAAAGGCATTAATCAACCAAGTGTCTCACCTTGGGACGCTCCGGTCTTATTTGTGAGGAAGAAAGATGGTTCACTTAGGATGTGTATTTATTACCGCCAATTTAACAAGGTTACTATAAAGAATAAGTATCACCTTCAGAGAATGGATGATCTTTTTTATCAGTTTAGGGTGCCACTAGCTTTTCTAAGATAGACCTTAGATCTTGCTATCATCATTTGAGGGTAAGAGAGAGTGATATTCCAAAGACAGCTTTCAGGACCCACTATGGTCATTATGAGTTTTTTGTCATGTCTTTTGGTTTGACTAATGCTCCTGCAGTGTTCATGGACCTTATGAACAGAGTGTTTAAGCCCTATCTTGATATGTTTGCTATCATATTCATTGATGACATTCTAATTTATTTGAGGAATGAGGAAGATCATGCTGGTTATCTCAGAGTAGTTCTCCAAACTCTAAAGTATAAGGAGTTGTATGTCGAATTTTCTAAGTGTGAGTTTTGTCTTAAGTCAGTGGTGTTCTTAGGACATATTGTTTCTGGTGAAGGGATTCCAGTTGATACTCAAAAGATTGAGGTAGTGTAGAATTAGCCTAGACCCACATCTCATATTCATATTAGGAGTTTCTTGGGATTGGCTAGTTATTATAGGAGTTTTGTCGAGGGGTTCTTATCTATTCCATCCATGTTGACTAAGTTGACTCAGAAGATAGCGAAGTTTCAATGGTTTGATTCTTGTGAGAAGAGCTTTCAGGAATCGAAAACTAGGTTGACTATTGACCTAGTGTTGACCTTACCAGAAGGTACACAAGGCTTTGTTGTGTATTGTGATGCGTCCAGGGTTTGAAAAGGTTATGTATTGATGCAGAATGACAAGGTTATGACTTATGCCTCCAGACAACTTAAGATCCACGAGAAGAATTACCCAACCCATGATCTAGAGTTGGTTGTTGTAGTGTTTGCTTTAAAAATATGGCATCACTATCTTTATGGTGTTCAAGTAGATGTTTTTACCGATCACAAGAGTCTCCACTATGTATTCAGTCAGAAAGAGCTTAATCTCAAACAGAAAAGGTGGTTGGAGTTACTCTAGGATTATGACATCAGTATTCTGTATCTCCCACGTAAGGCTAATGTTGTTGCTGATGCTTTGATTAGGTTGTCTATGGGTAGTGCTGCCCATGTTGAGGATGGAAACAAAGAATGTAACACCCCATATTCTACGTGTACTAGTTCTATGTATATGACACTTATAAACTACCTTGTTATATAGTTATGGATTCGGTTTCCTATGTGACTAGTGACAATAGAATAGGTTTAAAGTTGTAATACCCAGTGTCTTCCAACACATATACGACCAAGTGAACTCAAAAACAATTCGAACTCAGGAAATGTGGTATTCGATGTAAATGTTAAAGTGGTTAAGTGCGTATTAGTGCTACGGTCTTGTAAAGAAACTAAGATTGGGAAAATGGTGTAAAAATAAGTGAGGTGCTTGCTTGACTAAACTATGATAGTAGGTGACAAGTAGGTGATGCACCTACTTAGAATTAGTAGACTGAATTTTAAGTTAACAGGGGCAAGTAGGTGATGCACCTACTTAGAATTACTGGACTGAATTTTAATTAAAATGGGCAAGTAGGTGATGCACCTACTTAGAATAAGTGGACTTCATTTTAAGTGAAAAGAGCAAGTAGGTGATGCACCTACTTAGAATAAGTGGACAGCATTTTAAGTGAAAAGGGAAAGGAGGTTATGAACCTACTTAAAAACTTGTGGCAGAACTTGAGGAGGTGATGCACCTGCTTGCTTAAAGTAAAGGACCATATTATTTCTCCATTTTATGAAGTGAAAACGTCCAGAAGGCACTTGTAAAGCACTCAAGCTCATTACATCTCCTCCATCACTTATTCTCCAGAAAATTACTCCCAAGGAAAGCCATAGAAGCTCCAAGAGTTCTGGTCTACAGCTTCACCATTAAAATCTGAAGGAAACAGGTGTTTTTAAAGTAGAAGTTGGTATAAACATCTCCCATCTTAATGAATTCAAGTGAATAATCTGATTTAACATCAAGGTGAGGGGGAGAGGACAACCTAAACCTTGAAGAATCCAAGTCTTAGCAAGTGAGGTTTCTTTCTAGCAAGATAAATAATCTGAAAGAAAGACGGTTAACTCATTGTAATATCCAATGTTGTGCAGCATGTATGTAAGGCTATTCGATTTCCTATTTCTTTGGCATGAATCCAACATTTGTATTACAAAGTAAGTTTTGTAAGTTCCCTTGGTAGTGATTGATTCATAGTTGCAGTTCCTACTCCTTAGAGAATTAAAGTGAGTACTCTAATATGAGTTTATTACTAAATGTATGTGCTTACTCTACCAAGTATTAGCATGCAAGGTTTAAACTTATTTCATCATCAAAGTACCCTTGGCACGTATTCCCCTTATATAAGTCAAAATGATCCTAGATTACACATGGTACATATGTTTATATGCTGGATATACAATCTGCCCATATCTTGCCAACTTGCTTCAATTGTCTATTCCATCATATCTGTCATTTTTTCACATGTTCCCTTTATTTGTTATTACTCCCATTGTGTTAGACTATAATGTTACCTCACAAGATCCCTACTTGCTCTATTGTACATTTTATATGTAATTACTTGGAATATGTATCCGTCCTTAAGTTGAATCTGTCCACATTCTCCCTTGGATCTACGTTCAGGTATACTTTGTATTTGATATTAGTTAGTGAGTATTTGGCTATCATATAGAGTTCAAATCTCTTGGCTGAATGTAAAAATGTCTTCACTTGATATGTTCTTCAATTTGAGATGTCAAAATGCTCACTGAGTCATATAAGCTCCTAAGTATTACATTGGTGTCAGATTTGCTTCCCACGTCATTGTCATTATCGTAAGTCCATATTCGTATGTCTTCTACTACTGGTCCATAGTTCCAAATCTCAACAACGATTATGACCAACAAAACAACAATCTCAAAAGAGTTATGATCATCAAAACAACAATATCTAAAGAGTTATGAAAATCAAAACAACAATCTCAAAGATTAAAGAATCTAAGTGAAGCAATCTATATAATTGTGGGTGGCAGCCCAGGGGCAAATGCCTAGCATAGGTCGATCCCAATTTGTATAGAAGGGTGGCAGCTCAGGGGCGAAAGCCTAGCATGGGCCAATCCCAAATGGTATAGAAGGGTGGCAGCTCAGGGGCAGAAGCCTAGCATGGGTCGATCCCAATTTGTCGAATTATGAGGACGTCATCAGGGGTTAAAATGCCTAGCATGGGTCATCCTCATCTACCACTGATCAGCTGGTCATTTGTATCATATGCCTTATCAAGATTTTAACGTACAGTAAAGTAAAGAAAATAATGTAACATACACGATTCCACAAGTATAAGCAAAGGTGGTCTCTATCTTATCTATTGGTATTTGGTTTCACTTGAGCTTTCTTTTTACATATGGTTGTATTATGCCTTACATATTCAGTACTTTCTTTCGTACTGACGTCCCTTATGGGGACATTGCATTTCATATTGCAGGTACAAGTACTCAACTAATAGATCTCCCTAATAGAAGCACATGATACTCAGCGGTTGCTGGTGAGCTCCAAGTTGATTTGGGGCTTTGCCGAGTCTTTACTATGCGTATTTTCCGAGTTGTACAGTCATGGATTCCAATAGAGGCTTTCTAGACATTGTAAAGCTATCATATGTATTCATAGTTTCACTTGCCACATGTATCGGTCCAGCTAATTGACATGTATTGTATACAAAACATCTCATTAGTAAATCTATTTGCATAGTAGTTTACTTCATCATAGGTCACTTGTAACGCATCTGTTCATATGGTACTTTTCCACCTCACCTAGGATTGGCGTGTGACAAAGAATTAGCCAAAGTGCGCTGACTTGCAAGATTGGGAGTCCGGTTAATGGATTCCAATGAAGGTGAAGTGGTGGTGATGAATGGGGCTGAATCATCACTAGTATCTGAAGTAAAAGAGAAACAAGACCAGAACCCTATTTTCTTGAATTGAAAGCAAATGTTCATAAGCAGAAAGTGAAGACTTTTGAACGAGGGGGAGATGGTGTGTTGAGGTATCAAGGTAGATTGTGGGTACCAAAGGCAGATGAACTCCAAGAAAGGATCATAGAGGAATCTCATAGCTCTAGATACTATATCCATCCTGATTCCACAAAGATATATATTGACTTGAGAGAAGTGTATTGGTGGAGTAGCATGAAGAGGTGTATTGCAGAGTTCGTTGCTAAGTGCCCGAATTGCCAACAAGTCAAGGTAGAGCACCAAAGGCCCGGTGATATGGCTCAGAACATAGATCTTCCGGAATGGAAGTGAGAGATGACAAATATGGATTTCATTACTAGTTTGCCGCGGTCTCACATGAAGCATGACTCGATTTGGGTTATTATAGATCAGATGACTAAATCGGCTCATTTCTTGCTGGTAAAGACCACCAATACAACAAAGGATTATGCCAGGTTATATATTCAAGATATAGTCTGACTTCATGTAGTTCATGTGCCTATCATTTCAAATAGAGGGGTGCAATTCACCGCATAGTTTTGGAAGTCTTTCTAGAAAGGTTTGGATTCGGAGGTGAACATTAGTACTATTTTTCATCCTCAAACAAATACTCAAGCAGAGTATACGATTCTGACCTTAGAGGATATATTGAGGGCTTATGTGATCGACATCAAGGGTAATTGGGATGATCACTTACCTCTCATTGAGTTTTCTTACTACAGTTATCACTCTAGCATCCAAATGGTTCCCTTTTAGGCTCTTTATGGGAGAAGATGTACATCTCCTATTGGATGGTTTGAGATTGGTGAGGTTAGGTTGATAGGAGCAGACTTGGTTCATCAAGCTATGGAGAAGGTGAAAACTATTCAAGAAAGGTTGAAAACAGTGCAGAGTCGTTAGAAATCCTATACATATGCTAGGAGAAAAAACTTGGAGTTTGAGGTGGATGATTGGGTTTACTTGAAGGTTTCACCCATGAAAGGTGTTATGAGATTTGGTAAGAAGGGAAACCTCAGTCACCGTTATATTGGTCCTTACGGGATATCCAAGAGGATTGGCAATATAGTGTATGAGTTGGAAATACAACAAGAGTTAGCAGCGGTCCATCTGGTGTTTCACATTTATGTGTCAAAGAAGTGTATGGGAGATCCTTCACTTATTATACCTACTGAAAATATTGGTATTAAGGAGAACCTATCTTATGAGGAGATGCCCGTTGAGATACTTGATCGTCAGGTTTGTAAGTTGAGGACAAAGGAGGTAGCATCAGTTAAGGTCTTATGGAGAAATAAGTTTGTTGAGGAAGCTACTTGGGAGGCTGAAGAGGATATGAAGAAGAGATACCCACATCTCTTTTCTTCCGGATAAATTCCAGACCAAGGTAATGACTTTTTGTAAAACATTCTTTAAATTGATATCTTATGTTCTGTTAAATTGCATGTTGGGTGTTTGAGCTGGGTGTTAGATGTTGCCACCCTTAGTTGTGAGTAATCTCATTCAAGGAGGAATTTTCCCAAGGGGGATATATTTTAACACCTCGGTCTTAGAAATAGCTAAATTTAGAAAGAGCTAAACTAGATATAGCTAAATTGAGAATTGGGCAAGTTAGTCGTCAATTTGTGAGTTTTGGGTCAACTTCAAATGGCTATAAGTTTCTGTACAAGATTATTTAGGTATCCAATAAGATATAAAATGAAAGGTCTCTGAATCCTTTTTCCAACGCCACCGAGTTTACTAAATTCCGAGTTTGGATGAGAGAGATATGCCCGTTTAAGTACAGCCTATCCAGTTAAGGAAAGTAATCCATTTTAAGGAAGGGTATTTTGGTCTTTTCCATACCTTAATAGTCTAAAACGTTTTTCCCACCTAAGTTAAGGGGTCTAATAAGATTGGGTAAATTTGGATTAATTCTAAATCGTTTAATAAACTAGGGCAAAGTTCAAGAGGAGAAAATGAGAGAAAATTCAAGCGTTCTTCGAATTTGAGGATTTTCGTCAAGGATTCAATTTCTTCGAGGTATGTAAGCTTACAAAGTGTTGGGTTTGTTCGCCCTCACGCCAATCATGTCATTTTTACCCATGAATTCATTCTTGATGTTGAATTGTTGAGTTCTTGAGAAGTTCTTGAATTTAATTGGTAATGGAGTGTTGTTTTGGGTTCTTGGGGCAAGAGTTTACGAATGAGTTGAGTAAATTTATAGTTCTTTGTGTGGGTTTTGCTGAAAGTGTTATGGGTTATGAGAATTTGTGAATTTTGACCATAGATTTGTAATGGGTATGAGTTGAATCGAGTTTGAGAGAAGAGGAAAAGATTGGGCAAATAATTGCGCCCAGGTCCGCGTCGGAGGTGCCTCAGATTTCCAGTACCCAGTCGAGTACTCCCTGTCCGCATCGCTGAGAGGATACAAAGTCCTCTATCTCAAAAATTAATGCGCGACCAAATATTTAATCCTTCTCTGTGTCGCGCCTATGCTCTCCAAATTCATGTCTTCACTCGTTTCTTGTTATCAGCTATCTAAACTCCATTAATCATTGAAAGATTCTATATTTCAAAATCATAATTCTTGAATTCACTTTTCAAATTAAAAATAGAGTTAAGAGTAAAGTTCGAGGATGTTCTTTTGAGTCATTTTGAGCAGTCTTTTGCAACCTTCTAAAATTGTTTTAAGACGAACACTTCAGTATGAGGATGAGGAGAGTTGAGCATCATTTTTTCAAAATGAATATAAGGAAACGAAGTATTCCCAAGAGTAAATGTTTTACATTTAAAATGAGGAGGAAACCTTGATTTCCAAATGAGTTAATGAGGAGTTTTCTGAGTATAATCTCTTTTAAGAGAACTCTTTGAGTAATAATCTCAAAATTTAAGGGTGAGGAAATATTTTTAAACATATGAGCATGAGTTATATTATTGGGAGTAGTATTGAGCACCAATACGGAGACGAGTTCAGACAACTCAAAGTCCTCATATATCATGTATGCCAACGTGGGTAAAAATGGTCATACTTTTTAGACGATTCCTTATTGCTTTTAAAGCATAGCTTAGTGGATCCACTTTTTTGAAGGTGTCTTACACTCCGGTAAGGTATAAGACAGTTCTGGGAGCATGGGCGAGACACTGTATCATCACATAGCTCATAGTGATGGTTGTCGGTTAGAGAATCTTCCAAATAAGAGTAAACGAGTATTATTGTATTTTTAAATACATTGAGTTATTATCTATTTTTTAAAAGCTTTCTGTATAATGAATCTCTATTGTTGCTTTTATATTGAACTGAGTTGAGCATTTCTGAGTTGAGTAGCCTTGAGTTCAGTTGAGTTGAGATGAGGTGAGTATGTTCTTTCCCTTATTTATTTCTATTATTTCAGTTTTGTTAGGATGATCGAGGGTCTTATCCTGACATCCCTCATAGTATTAGAGGCTTCATAGACAGTAGTAGTTGAGGAGTCTTGTCCATTTTCATTTTGTTTATGTTTAAGACTTGAGTAGCTTCTTGTGGCCAATTTGAATATTTTTAAATGTTCTAAGTTAATCATCTTGAGAGTTCAGTTAAATCATTTTGTTATGAGTTGAGTTACTTTTAAGTTCCTATATTTATGAGTAAGTCTTCCGCTAGATATTAAGCCAGACCAAGGGTTCGCTTGGGAACCAACAATGATTCTCGAGTGATAGTTACGTCTAGGGTGTAGGCTGGGGGCGTGACAATGTTACATCTAATTACAGTGACAATAATTATATTAAAAATGGCATCATCGAGTTAATCGTCACGAGAATAAAGATTCTATAATATGCAAGAAATTCTAGTAAGTTTAAAGAAAAGTTAAGAATAAAAGTTCTAGAGTGAGATGTCTAAAAAGAACAAATCCAAAAATAACTAGACGTTTAATTCTAGAAAAATGAAGTTTGATATATTCTAGAAGAGATTAATAATACCCCGACTAGATATTTCCCTCATCACCTATATATACAGGCGGTTCATTTGAGTGGTTGTTGTGCTCAAATAAGAAACGTTCAAGTGAAGAGTGAATGCTCAATTAAGCAAACAAAATTGAGTTATCAGGTGAGAAATGTGAGAGAAATAAACAAGTTACAAGAATGTGAGCGAAAATAAATAATGAATGTAGAGATTTGCAAGGCCAAAGTTGATCTTCATACTGAAATAATAAAATTTAAGTTGTGAGCAACCAATAGTACCGAAAAATGTTCAATGTATTACTTAATTTCTGATGTGATCATTGTGATGTAAATGATTGATCAGTTAAAATCTGAAGAAAATCTCCATAGAGATTACCTCAATTCCAATTAAGTGCAATAAAAACATATTTCTGTTGTAAATCATTTTGGTGGTTAAATGGATGACCATAACTCCTTGGTTAATTTCCCTCCTTTATGAGTAGTAATGTTGTTGATAATGTGGTCAAATGGATGACCATAACTCCTAGGTTAATTTCATCCTTTATTGGTAGTAATGTTGTTGATAATATAGTTAATTGGATGACCATAACTCCTAGGTTTATTTCCTCCTTAATGGGTAGTAATTCTCAAGGTTTAATGTAATGTTTATGATACCCTTTGGTATTCCTCAATGTAATCCTATAAATAGTTGTGTTGAGAATAATGTTGTGACACTTGAAAAGAAAGTAATCTTATATTGTTTCTCTTGTGTGATATTCTTCTTGTCTTCCTTATTATATTGTTCTTTTGTTCTTAAGTTTTATAATACGTTATCAGCACGAAACTCTAATATCATTTCGATTTTTCCAAGTTAAGCTTCTGGTATGTATTCATATTCTTAATCTTATTATTTTCATTCTAATATAATATACTACATATTATAAAATGGTTAGGTGTTAAACAGTGTGTGTATATTTTTGGTAGTTAAACAATGGAAATATATAAGTCCAAAAAGTTTATGTTCTCATCTAATCATCAAGTGAATTATGCTATTTTAATTAGTTAAATTTTAATTTTGTCTAGCAATTTTGCTAGAAATTATTTAAGTTATATGTTAGGCAGAATGTTCATTTAAATTGATCGGAAGTTTGATACTAACACATTAATTTACTAATTGATGTTACTTTATACAATAACATGTGTCACGTTATTATCATTGATAAAAAAATAAAAATAAAAATAAAAAAGTTTTGTTAATTACTTGTGTACTTACTATTTAATTTAGTCTAATTTAATTATTTTCTATGATAGTTTTATCATGTCGAATTTATCAAAGCTTGAGTTCGTGGCACTTGACATTTCTGGAAATAATTACTTGTCATGGGTACTCGATGCTGAAATTCACCTTGACGCTAAAGGTCTTGGTGCCACTATTACCAATGGTAATACAGCGTCAAGTCAGTACAAAGCAAAGGCAATGATCTTCCTTCGTCATCATTTGGATGAAGGATTGAAGGTTGAATACCTTACGGTGAAAGATCCACTTGAATTGTGGACTGGTTTGAAGGAAAGGTATGACCACCTTAAGGCAACGGTA